>JBAHVQ010000029.1:379027-417301 GCA_036872915.1 Nanipora kamurai
GCAAAGAATTCAGTGCAGATTAGTTCGTTCTAATCTGGTTTGTCTCTCAGCCTCTGTTTCCTCTGAGATTTTCTTTTTGTGATATAGTATTGTGATTATTGTGATTCAGTTTCTTGTGAAATCTTTCTATTCTTACATTCTCTAGCTTTTTCAAGCCTTTTTTTTTTTCGACTTTCAGTCTCTTGTAATCTTTTTCTTTTTAATGAAACATTTTGTACAGCATTATATTGAGGATCATTTATGTTAATGTGAAATTTAACCGGTACAAGTTCAAATAAATGAATATATAATTCAAGTCAGAGGCAGCATAGATGTTGCTGTAATTTACTGATATCAGCACATTTCATAAAAACAGCAGTGCCGTTTGGATCAGGGATACCAAAACAATTCACGCATGAGAATCAAACACTTAAATACAATCTATATAGACTTCGTCAAAGCCATAATATAGCCATCTAATATTATAAATGCATAATCATTGTTACTGAAAGCATTTATCAAATTTATTTAAAATATAATTATCAAAAATATATTTCCCAGGAAAATTATTTGTAGTTTATTACCAAAATTGGTTTTGATTTGTATTGATTTGTGCCTCAGTGGGCTCCACCACAATTGGCAAATCAGTATTAGTCACCATAATAGTGATTCGTTATCGGTTTGTGCCTCGATGGGCGATTGATTTGATTTGTTAATAGCCTCAATGGGCGATTCATTTGGTGGCGATTCAGTTGTCTCAGTGGGCAACTGATTTGGTTTGTTTGTGACAATGAGCGAAGACCAACAAGCTCTATCAGGCAGATAGTTTAGCGACGTTGTCTCTGTGTCAGGGATGACTTGTCTTTCAAGGGCATCCAAGTACATTTTGTCTCCTAGTGTCAATATCTGATCAACTGTAGAAGCATTCCATTGTGAAATAACTGAACGCACAAAATCGCTGAAAAACTCTTAAAAGAACATTGTCTTCCCCTGGAAATCTCACTAACACGTTGGTGACCTTGATGAATACTTCCAGCAAGGAATAAAGTTGAGTTTGGCATAATACACTGATAAATAAAAGAGGAAGTGAAACTGGCAAATCTGTCCGTGACGTCTATAATTTTATTTTGACGACGAAGTTGATGACGATGGTGGGTTAACTTTCAATTTCATTTTCACCCCGGGCTGAAGCTGAGATTGAAAGTAAACGTACGAGGGCATTGCGACGCGTCTTTCGATTTTATTGCTGAGATTTTGTCATCCGTTCTGTCTCAGATGTTCACACACGAAAATCGAGTCGAGACATCAAGGTAATCTCGACGAGTTCGTGTGGCGAAAGCGGGACCGGTGGGAACAAATTTGAAGTACTATTACGTAAAATTCCTCTGTAGTAAGATGCAGGATGACAATATAACAAACCATACACAAACAAAATGCCTCTATAGAATTATTACATGTGTGGTTTACATTACAATCCAAACATTTATATCATATTTTGTGAAGGGGACTATACTTGAATTTATCCCTCTTTATCTGGTCTTTACTTGTATACGATGACCCTCACTCAGCTGCTTGCACGTCGCATTCCATGAACGATGCCACATCAAAATAATATTTTGAACCTTTCTTGACGCTGTCAAGTGTTAGTGTATCAAATTTGAACAGCGCAAAGGGCCAACGAGCCAATCCAAATGTATTTCTTACAACGACGCAAAAATACGGAATGCTGCGTGGGCAGTGTTAGTCTGAGTAAACAGACGTCTTTTTATTATTATTGTTATTATTATTAAAACTTTATTTACACACGCTAACCCTTCAGCAAAATGCTGATTTCCAAGGGGGACGTAAAATACATTTACAAACTACATCAAAATAATCAGTACATACTACTAAAACTATTAAAACAAGTAAAAAATACAGGAGAAGAATATTAAATTAAGACAGGCTAGTAGCAGAAATTAATCTGTTAAAAGTATTTCGAGATGAAGAGTATCTCAGCTCACAGGGTAGACTATTCCACTGTTGAGCTCCACTATAACCAACAGATTTTTTCATAAACTCAATTCTAGGTTTAAGCAAATAAAACTTGAAATCGGAGTTACGTAGGTTGTAATTATGATGAGGAATAGTACGAGTATGAAAAATTTCAACTAAACTGTACATAGAGCTTGACCATGGATAATTCTGAACACGAATCTGACTTTCATAACTAGTCTACGTTGCTTTAAGGTTTTCCAGTAGAGTTCCCTTAAAGCTACTTCAGACAAACCGTGTTCATTAATATAACCTAATATAACCCTTGCTGTTCTATTTTGAAGCGCTTGAATTCTGTTAGAAAGTGTGGCACCAACTGGCACCTTTGCGAAAAGACGTCTGTTTACTTAGGCTAAGGCAGCGTAGAAAGTTAAAAATTGGTAGACTGCAAAATGTATGTAGAAAAATTTAGACGTTTAGAATTTTTCTACATAAATTGGAAGTCTACCAACCTTTTAACTTTCTACACTGTATTTCTGGCATTCACCCTCGATTTCAGCCGACAATTTTGGACAGTTAAACATTCCATAGTATTTTGTTATTTCTCTCATTTTTACGTCTCTTTTCAGGATGCTTTCGCTTTCCCACTTCTTGTCACTTCTTTTCAAGAAATTTACATTTCATTATTTACATTTCAGCATGTGTTCAATTACCAGTGATATGCTTATCCCCACCCCAAAAGCATCATGGTCTATGGCACACATGGGCTGCCATTCCTTTTCCTTTTTTTTATTAAATTTTCTTAAATTTTTTTTGAAAAGGAATAAAAATTTAAAAAATTAAAATAAAAAAATGTGTATTGATATGAAATATAGATAAGAAATAACAGACATGTTAATTTTTCTCTCTTCTTTCTTCTCTCTTCCTGTTTTCCTCGAGTTGAATTGCGCATTATTTTTAACTCTGACTGAAAAGATCTTATACTCAGTTATCTGGTATTCTCTCATAATAGAGCATCTCATCACGCCATCCCAGCTGATGATTTTTCGACAATCTCTTCTTGTAATTCACCCTTTGAGTTACTTATTAAGGAGAGCCTACTCGTCGCCAAATACAAAAACCTGCCCTTAACAATAACATCAGATCTGTTCCGCTTGCCTTATTTTAATTTTCGCACGTTACTCTCTTGTTCTCCCTTCTTATCTCATTGACTAATTATGTTTCAACGCCTTGGAAATATGATTTTAATATCCTTACCCCCTTTTTTCAAGTCGAGAAATAATATTCTATTTAAAAGGCCCGAATCTTCTCTAAAGAATCCATGAATTAGTATCACTTAGCAACGATGTACTTATTGAATGATTTTTTCTAAATCCTGATTGACATTCAATCAGAATGTTGTTTTCCTTTCAATAATTGTTTAATTGGTCATAATCTTTCAAAAATTTTTGAAACAACTGATAATGTGTGTATAGGTCGATAATCACCACAATGATCTTCGCTTTCTCTAATTGACGTTATAAAATGGCAAATGACTTTTCATCATTTACATCTCATTAATTAATTTGTTATTGATCTTTCAATCCTGTTGGTCATCTTTTTTGTCACATGATTTTTTGTCTCTATTTTTCATGGCATTCCACGTTTCACTCGGACGAAGGGCCATCTCTTGAAACGTCAGTTCTACAAACTTTCATTTTTGGGAGTTTGCCAACCCTTTGTTCTTATACACTTTCGCATGTAAAAGTATAAAGAACAAAAACGCTTAATTATTTTTCAGCCGACAGGCAAGTTTTGATGGGAAAACTGTCAAGTTCATTTGAATGAAACTGAATAAGTTCTGGATATTACACGATGCTGGTTACCTAACATATCATATTTTTCATTATATTCTTTTGATTTAAGCATGCATATACGATATTTAGACGAACAAGTTGTGTAAGCGATATCGAGTTTTTCGCCATCCGAGTACATGTCGTTGCCTGATATTCTGATTCTTGGTTATACCGTAGTCCGCGTTCTGTCTTGCTTTTTTCCCTCGAAGTAAGAAGTAGCCGAAGATCAGTCCACAAACTCGTGAAGGGGTTCTGTGGCATTTCTACTCCAAAAAAGTCTAACGAATTATATATATGCGAACAAACCAAGTGCGTTTGGGGGAGATAACCTTGTTTACAGTGGGCCCGTTTAGTCAATATTACCCAAGATTTGGAGAGTTCTTGCCAGATATCTGTGTCATGAGATATGCCTCATGTAAATTGACCGCAATCAGCTGAATGATATACTTATTTATCTACGGTGTACATTTTACATTAATTCACAGCTTCTGTGTGGGCGAAGTTGAAGACCTTTGGGTGGATCTTGTACCTCAAAACCGCTCTAGGTGGAACCCAATGGTCAGTCCAAGCATATTCTGGAAATTAGGCCAACTTAAAAACGGCTCCCAAAGCAACATTAAGAAAGTGCGACTCACGTTGGAAGGGCCTTCATCGTCCATGAATGTATTGTTTATGGCAATTAAATTCCATCTACGCGATTCAGGTACTAAATCAAATCCAAATGTTTATGTTGACTGATTCCTCGATGGTTCCAAATACCTATCGTGTGTTGCAGGGTAATTCGGCATAACAATAAAAACAAGCTCGACAGATTTTCGGACCACGTCCTTCGTTTGACTATAGTTTTACTTTTTCGCACATAGCACATTGTTTTGGGGGGGGGAACAACAAATCTATGAAATTTGAGAAAAGCAGGTTGTAACGATGGTGACATTAGGGCCTGTTATGTGTTTCATATTTATATTCGTGTTGTATGGTATGAATTAAAGCCCTGGGCACCTTTATACCTAACTTTACTTAACTTAGTCCGTCTGTGGTAACTGCTCTTACATATAGAAATTGTGTCCAAACCGAAACATCTAGCACAAATTTAAAGCACTGGGACCTTGGTCTTTACCAACAGTTACTTCAAGCTCTCTCTGAAATATTTCTTTGAACTTTGAAGGAATATGGCGTAGGTATTAGGAAAATGGGAGAGTAGAGTTTTGACTTGTGCTACATGTAGCATAAATGCACTGCGAAGCATACTGTTTAAACTTGGTAGCTGACCAAACTGATGTTTATGACTAGGCCTGGATAAATTGGTGTATTCTACCTGCCGACAATGCTGATAAAAAGCGCATATTCTGCTCAAAATTTTGTTCAGAGTCGGGACAACAGCGCTTAATTATTTATTGTGTGGCAAAATTGTGGTAAAATATATTTTAATATATCTTACTTTTAATAGTTTGTTCGCCATGTTGGAAATTTGGAATTAACTTTTTGTAATACCGCTGTATGTCGTTTTTGTTACTAAATTTCTTTCCTTATTCCGTTCAAATTCTGCTCAAAATTGCTGTTCTGCCGGCAGAATGCTCACTGCCGCAACGCCAAGTAGTAAATTATACTCTAAAACTCAGTTATCAGTGACTTAGGGGCATCAATCCCCAATTTTTCTGGTGACCTACCACAGGGACAAATGACCCATGTACCCAACCATGGTAGAGTTAAGATTAGGGTTAGGATAAGGGTTAGGATTGGGTTTTAGGATTAGATTTAGGATTAAGATTAAAATTAACGTTTAGATGTTGGTGAAGGTAAGTTCCAATTTCCCGTGTGGGTCTTCGATCCCTGAAGAGGTCATTCATCATTAGGGATAAGAGACCTAGGGTCACTCACCCCTGGGAGTCATTCATCTCGGTGACACCGGCAGAATTTATCCAGGCCTATCCACCCCTCCCGCATTTCACACAAGATCGAGCTCTACTAAAACGTCCCTAAGTATACCATAAACGCATAGAAATGCATTAATTCCTCTTTCTCAGCCCCAGCCAGTTACAAAAAATGACATCTATTACAATCGTAGCGCAATTCGCTATTCCGAAGTTGAACCCAAGACCTTGTAGTAAACATCCAGGATTGTATTGCATTTACAGACGCAAACAAAAGACTCGTCCTAAAAACAGTCCTACGGTACGATGTCAGGTATCGTTGTATGGGATTGTCAACTACCCTTTTTGTCTACATCATTAACATGTATGCAAGCCGGCTCAATCCTACACCGAACACATACTGAGCAGTCTATCTGTCTTGCTGAGGTAAAGAATAACCAAGAATAACCGGTTTTTTTCTGGTCAAAGTATTTCCGACATATTTATCTATATATGACTAGCCGTAGTAGTTCCTTATTTGAACTAAAATTTCTAAACAAATATTTGTCCGATGAAAGTTTGACGACTTTTGAAACCAATAAGATCGTCCGTTGTCAAGGCGATTACGTTTAATTTTTTAAGACATGAATATGTAACAATATTAAAACTTTTGACAGATAAAACAGTAAAACTAATGACACTTGCGTCATTTCGTGAATTTCGTCATTTCTAACTTTCGCTTTTGAATGGGGGCGACACCCCGTCTTGCCACTGATAGCGCCCCCGTTCATTCAATCACGACGACGGTGGTCCATTACAGGACGCCTGTTTGCATCTGATTAAGTAACAGATAAATACCGAGAACGGAGGTATTCAGGGATATAAATTCCTTGGGTCCTACGGGCCCTCGGGATCTATATCCCTGAGTATTCACGTTCGAGGTATTTATCGGGATCTATATCCCTGAGTATCCACGTTCGACGTTCGAGGTCGAAACATTGGGGCATTAAAATTAGTTTTGCGAGGCCACATTCAAAACGTTTCAAGCACGAGTAAGGTAAAACCATGTCTGAAGTGAAGTTTTTATCACAACACAGAGACACTCGAGCAATTTTCCTTTGTGGTTAAGAAGGCTCGCTAGAAGTACTTTTTATTTATAACTGAACATGGTTTATGCTCACTCGAAGACACTGATCTTTTCGAGTTGTTTTTCTATTACGGCAGCAACATTTATTTTTCGTCAATGCAAATGCTATTTTTTTTGTATTTGCTTTGATGAATCTCTGTTAAAATTGGTAAACAGATCAGAGTAATTTTAACAATATATCAGATTTTCACGTTTTTCATGTGACATACTTTTTTAACATCCACCATCCTAATTGCAAAACCTCCCCTAATATTTTGCTATCATTCTTCAGTGAAATATCTAATTTGATACTAATATTCGTGAATAGTCGCCGCCGGAGGAAACCGAAAATAATATGTCATAATTGTAATTGGGATAATACGTCTAAGTTATAGCGTTCTTATGCCATGGCAACAGTGGATAACTGTATTCGGAAGACATCTTGAGTTTACTATGCTCAGTCTTCCATAGTTACGGGCCTTATAATTATTTTAAAGGAAATATTTTTGGTACTATTTACAATATGAGCGGCCGAATTGTATGGGGATTTACTAGGCGAGTCGTGGTAAATCCCCATATAGTTTGGACGCAAATATTGTAAATTACTTATCCACTGAATGAATGCATGTGGATGTGTATATTTGCAAACTATTTTAGGGATGCGAAGCATTTGAACCAAGAAATTGGAAGGAAAAGATGCACGTAAATTAGGATGATGCTGTATTCATGTTTACAATATTGATTAAATATTCATTTTCTTTTCTTTTTCCTTTATGAATTATTAATGAATTGGATAATACTAATTGCACCCCCTGACCTGTACATAACATAGTGATTACAACATGCTACTGCGGAAACAGAAGGCAGCTAATTTAAAGTGCATGAAAGTCCTGGGAACGAATTAATCAATAAAATGGCGTCTTGCTTGTGGTACTTACAGTTTGTCTAGGCCAGCAAAACGACCTTTTCTACAAATAGCACAATATTTTGAATAAAACGGAAAAGACAGCTTTATTAGAAGTGGGAATGGTAAGTTTGGGTAGTGTTCGCCTACTATCAGTTAGTTACGTCAAAATTTACCCAGCTCTTTTTGTGTCAATAGTGTCATTAATACGTTATTTAATAAAATGAGTTCTAAGACTCCAAGCATTTGTTTTGATAAAGATATTGTGTTCTGTTACTTTTTTGCACCTTTTTATCTGAGCAAAATTATTAATTAATGACACAATGGTATTATGTCTTAGTCGTAACGTAGAAAAAAATTGTAATCAGTCAAAGAGAATAGTAATGGTTGAATCAGGTTTTTTTTTGCAGTTTCTTTATCTTTCACGAGCGTCAAAGTTATTTTCTGTAAGAAACCTTGCTTTTAATGTACGTGACTGTCATACACTAAGTCTGTAACTGTCAGGAAAACGTATGTAGATCGTAGACTTGTATTTTTTTCCCAGAAAACCTTTAACTCATGATCCAAACAAGACTTTATGGTGTGTCACAAGTGGTAGATAATGACTCAGTTGCTCTCAAAGATAATCTTGATGACAATAAAAACCAGGCAAAATGTGAAGTTGAAAATTGTATCAAACAAGACGGTAAACAAGCCAAACATTCACGCCCATTAGGCTCCACCATTCAGAAAGGTAAATATCGTAAGAGAGTTAGTTATCAAAAAGTCTTAGTAACCCTTAATGTGTGAAAGCAACCAAAAAACGAGACATTTTCGTTCTAACTGCTACGGTACAGTCTTTCTTGTATGTCTTTATATTGTTTGAAAAGAGATCCTTCAACTCTATCCCTTCAGCATATACAAACTGAAGAAACCTTGAGTTTCCTAGAACATCCTATGCTGTTGGGGTCTAGGTACATTTCCTAAAAGACTATTCAAATTCTTATTAAGCATCAAATGTCCTCTTTGAAAGAATTTTCAGTGAACAGGAGAGAATACCTTTAAAACTCAAACTCATATGATTAAGTTTCATGGTAATATACTGAATATTTACCAATCCCTGCCCATGAAGAAGCAGACATCACTTGCAGCGTGAATGCTAATCACCTCCTTCATTTCATTCTTATGTGATTACAAAGATTGACACATGTCGTGAGACCTTAAAAAGTCAAACACTGGTATCCAATTTTCCTTTTGAGATTCATATTGCCAGGGTGCAGGGTGATGAGAATAGTCTCTGATTATAATTAGTTCAATAACTTTAAAATTGAGTGACTGTGGTAGTTATAGTAATGGTTAGTCCTCCTTTTTTCACCGATAGCACAGCTGAAAAAGAAATCTGGAAGGTGATAAAAATCAATATTTTTTAACATTTCTTTTATTCTTTGGACTTTTTAAGTAATTTGTCAGAAAAAAGGCAGGGATCTAATTGCCCTCTTTGCTCCCCCAACTTTGTCATTCCTGAACAGAAGTATTTTCTTGGTTTTACCACTAAAACACAGACCAGTTTGAATCTAACTTGGGACTAGAGTGGCACAACAGTAAGAACGTCAAAAAGTTAGACCCCAGCTTTGGATACGTCCTTTTTAGAGTAGGATTCAGAATATCTATGCATCATTGTTAAATGTTCAAGTCAGATGAGTGAACTATGATTTTAGTATGATAGGATATCCCAGACAGTTTAGTTTCCAAAGCCAGCATATGATTCCTAAGGGAAATGGAGTTTTCTGAACGACTTTGTTTATTGAACTTTTTCAGTTTAACCCCGTTGATCAGATTTCACTCAAAGTCTCACTCACAATTCGGAAAAATTTTTAAATTTTTTTTTTAAAATTTTTTTTAAATTTTTTAATTTTAATCTTAAAAGATCTGGATTTTGCCTTTGAAGTTGGGAGTCCCATATGACAGAATTAATACACATTTTCTTTCCTTCTTATATGTGGACACAGGTCCACCTTTGCCCTTGGACCCAAAGATTGGAAGTGAACCAGCATTAGTTGGCCGTTATATTTTTCTTGTGGACGACAAGGCGACAAGAAACACTTTGGAAAAAACGCAACAAACGGATGAAAAGAAGTCTCAGCAAGTGAGCGCAATGTTTCATACCAAATGTGATAATGAAGGTAAAATTACTTTACTTCTAATTTATTTTGTTGACGTATATACAGTGACACGCAAACGTATTCAACACATTACAAAATCTTGTGATTCTCAAGTTACACGTGGTGTTTTTAGCTAAAAATGAGAAGAGATATTGTCACTAACCTAACTTACAATTAAACAAAAAGATATTGCCAAACGACATACTTTTCATTATTTAATGAACAAAAACTGAAATACAACAACGCAAAAGTATTCAACACATTCACTTAATATTTAGTAGCAAACCCTTTGTTCTGTTTAACAGCATGAAGTCTTTTTGTATAGTTTTCTGTAAGCTTTTTACATGATTCTGATGATATGCGAGACCACTCTTCCTTGCAGAAATCTTTAAGATCTTTCATAGTTTGCGTAGTCTTTTTGTGAATTTGTATTTTAAGAATCTTCCACAAATTTTCAATTGGGTTAAGGTCAGACGACTGACTAGGCCACTTCATCACTTCAATATTGTTGTCCTTAAACCATTTTTGGGTTAACTTTGCTGTGTGTTTAGGGTCGTTGTCTTGTTGGAACGTCCATTCACCAATAATCTGAAAAGACCTGACTGATTTGAGGAGATTTTCATCAAGAATATTTCTGTACATGTTCGCAGTCATTCTTCCTCTTAAGATTTCCAATGCTCCTGTTCCACGTGAAGAAAAACATCCCCAAACCATGATACTACCTGATCCAAATTTGACAGTTGGGATTGTATTTTTAGGAGCATAAGCAGTCCCTTTTTCTCTCCAAACATGCCTTGCAGTGTTGCTTCCCTAAAGTTCAATTTTGGTTTCGTCGGACCACACCACAGTATCCCAGAAGGCAGATGGCTTTTCTAAGTGCTCTTCAGCAAATTTAAGTCCAGCAGTAACATTATATTTTTTCAGTAAAGGAGTTTTTTATAGAGACGGTGAGTTAAAGCCATTGCAATTAAGAGTCCTACTGATTGCTTACAGATACTCCAGCATCCTGTAGATCATGCTGGATCTCAGACCGAGTTACAAACAGTGATTTATTAACTGTTCGTGTAATCCGCCTCGCTGTTGCATCGGATATTTTGCGTGGACGACCGACCACTCCTCGACACATTTGCAATTGACCCAGACTTCTTCCATTTTCTAACCAAGCATCCTATTGTGCTTACACTGATATTTAGGACCTGAGAAATCTTGCGATACCCATTTCCTTGTTTAGAAAGGTCAACGATACTCTTACGAAGATCATTTGATAGTTTTGCACCTTTAACCATGCTGTATAGCCCTAAATTTGATCACAGACAGCTGAATGTCTGTTCACCGGTAGTACACGTGCACAATCTGCTAGATACCAAACCGTGGAGGTCTGTGATTGGCCAAAATAACTCATAATGCTATGATAAATCAAAATGAGATGCACCAAGCACTAATGAATTTATCGTGCTATTAAAATACAATTAAATGAATGTGTTGAATACTTTTGCGTTGTTGTATTTCAGTTTTTGTTCATTAAATAATGAAAAGTACGTCGTTTGGCAATATCCTTTTGTTTAATTGTAAGTTAGGTTAGTGACAATATCTCATCGCATTTTTAGCTAAAAACACCACGTGTAACTTGAGAATCACAAGATTTTGTAATGTGTTGAATACTTTTGTGTGTCACTGTATATAGACGTCAAGCCGCATTGATAGCCTAAATCATCAAAGTATGTATTAAGAACAAGTTGAAACATAAAGAGCAGGGTTTTCTGAGCCATGAGATTGCGACCAAAAAGTGGATCGTGGCTTTCTTCGGCAAGAGGCGAGACGGCAAATATGGATTGATTGAATCCCAGAGTCTATCAAAGTTTAAGAACTTTCTTCTTCGTGGGTCTTCTGGCAAAAAGAAGTTCATTTCCAAGTGGTCACTCACAAAATCAGTGGCGTATCTATGGGGGCAAAGGGGGCGGTCACGCCAAGCAGAACTTTCTGGGTGGCCGAATTTTGAAAATAAAGTGAATCTCGTGTCGTGATTCATTGGAAAATTCAAATATAACTGAACGAGTTTTACGCACGGCAGAAGATTTTCAAACTTTTAGAATGAACTTTAAACCCAGTTTGTCAACTAATAACAGATAACATAAGATACAAGTTCACGGCAGCCAGGTGAAAGATCAGACATACCAAATGCTACTCTGGTTTATAAATTTTATGAACGTAACTTAAAGAAATTACAGTTCACGACCCAACGTTTCGACACTTCGGTCTAGTGTCTTCATCAGGGGTGATCTAAGCGTCGTAACGAGTTCCTTTTATGCTCAACTTTGAGTGATGATCTCATCTGTTGATGAGATGCAAATAATATTATTTCTTTATTATTTTTCGATCACGGTTACTATAGAATGTTTTTTTTTTTTTTTAACTTGCTTTCCTTTAGACTGTTGAAGAAAGAGACTTGCTTATTTTTTAATTAACTTTCTTATTTTTTTAAGAGGACAGAAGGAACCAACACCAATAAACCATTATAATTAAGCAGTTTTGATGAAAAGAGAGCTTTTGTACCACTAAAATAGAAACTTTTCCATGCCGTTGTTTTTCAGCCAAAAGTGCCTAGATGTCAAAAGTTATATTGGCTCACTCTCAACAACTTTGCAAAAAATATCTCTGTTTCTCACTTTAAAAAATGTTTAAAAAATGTGTAAAAATGTTTCTTAATGGCAGAAATACTTTCGACTTACCATCTCTGACGTTGTTTAAAAGCTGTTGAAAGAGAACAAATCACAGAATGGATGAGACCCAATACACTTCTTGTAGGCGATTACTGAAAAAACCTTACTTCAGATTTGTTGTTTTGATTGAAAAGCCTCGATCCGTGCTAAGCCCTTCTTTTTGGAAAAGTCCATAGTAAAGCAAATACTCTGTGAGAGGGCATATGTACGTGATCATCTTAAGGTGGTTCCCTACAGTTTCCCCAAGTTGAAATACTATAAAATCAAATGATTGATTGAGTCTAGCAACTCGATGCTTTTAATTTGATGACAATTTTAGGTATCGTATACTGTAAAATCCCGGTTATAAGCCCCCTCCGTTAGAAGCCCCCTCAGTTATAAGTCCCCGGGATATAAGCCCACTAGTCTGCAAACGTTAATGTCCTTCCGGTCATAAACCCATCTCACGTTTATGCCGTTATGACCGTATGTGGCGTAAATAATTACACATGTCAAAAATTACAATTTCCCTTTATGATGAAACTGAAGTCACACAACGTTTTTGCGCACAGATTTTACTTTTGGATGCCCCTGAACGAATGTTCCATGTTTCTAATCTGATTTCTGACAGTAACTTTGTTTGCGCGATTTCCATATATGAAATGGGACCAAGGAATTTCGATGCCGCCTCCCAGAACCCATGTTCCTTCTGGGGCTCGTCTGGCTTTCTCGGTTATTTCTCCCGTCATACTTTCAATGGTTCCATCTTTAAGCATGCGACAAAATACTTGTGCCAATACATCAGGTATGTGGCACAGGACTGCACCACTTTCTCTTTCTTTCTTGACGATAACGACATTCCTGCCTCTGCTATGCGGATTTACCTGCTCAGGACTGCACACAAAGTGCTCTCCAACATTGTAGTCATACTGGAATACATGATGACCCCTCACTCTGCATGATATTCCCCCAGTAATCGTGAAGTCATAGTTTCATTTATAATTCCAACCCCGGTACGATTGAACAACCGGATGAACGTGCTTATACGTTTATAACATGTATCCAAATGATACAATACCATTTTTGTAACAATGGGCTGGTAAAACTGTGTCATCACATGTACTTAATACATCAACCAAACGCTCGAGTGCCGGAAGAGACCATGAATTAAGATTTTTTATTTCACTGATAAACCTGAAACGCCTGTTACAAACTGCTCTAATTGCTGAACTAGAGCCACGTTCACCTGTAAACACTACTAAAGTCTTCAACATTACAATCATTCGGTCGCACGTTTCTCAACTTGCACTACAGACAATGAATTCTAGCAAGAGTAAGAATAGCCGCCGTGCCTTTGATCCCGAGTTTAAACTAAAAGTCATCAAAGACTTCTTGAAGAAGGAAAAAACTTCGCTAGAACGGCGAAGTAGTATGAAGTCGATTGAACACAAGTGCGCCTATGGACATGGCAGGAGGAACAAATCGCCGCCCAGAAAGCCAATTCAAAAGCACACGAACGTGATTGTAATTCCAAGTATCTTCAAATGGAAGAGAAGCTGCATTCTGAATTTTCATCTCTAAGAAAAGAAGCCAGATCAGTGAAGAGATGGTGGTTCAATACAAGGGCAACTCAGCTAATAATAGAGCTCTACCCAGATGTCAAGGACTTCAAACATTCAGACCAGTGCTTCATGAGATCTTGCTCAAGGAAGAATATCAGTCTTCGTAAACGCACCCATGTCGTACAGCACGCACCATCTGATCTTCGAGGTGCTGTCTCTAAATTCCATTCCAAATTGCAACGCCCTAGAAGGCGCGGAACCTTTCGTCTAGGAGATATTGCCAACATGGACCAATCGCCGTTACCGTTTGTCCTTGACGATGGCAAGACATACGATGGAAAAGGGAGTAGAGAAGTCTGGTGTGCCAGTGCTACATCAGGGCTGGACGAGGGCCAATGTAGGGAGCAGCTGACAGTTTTCACCACCGACGGTGAAACACGTGTCAGGCCAACGATTGTATTCCAAGGGCAAGGCTTTCGAAGGCCGGAAGGGATTCATGGCATTCTAGGGTTTGTGTCAAGTTTCAAAAAAAAAGCTTGGTGCGATGAGGCAATAATGAAAGAGTGGGTCACAGATGAATGGGCCAACCGTTTTACAAATCCTCCAAACGCTTCGTTGACGGGAAAAATCTTGGTGACAGATGTCCACACGGCGCAGGAAACCGATGCTATCAAGTTTACGAAAAGCAACTTTACGAAAGCCTCTAACGTGCTTCTAATATGCATAAAAGCTCCTGTAAGTCCGAATTGAATGACGGTGATCCATCCTTTTTATTCCATGTATCAAATGAATAGTAAAAGCTCCAACTGTTACAAACGTTTAATAAAAATCTTTGTGAAAGCCATGAGTAATTCATGACGAAAATTCAAAACAAATTAATGTTTAATCAGTGTATGTAAATGTGAAACAACCACTAGTGGCTGCATCAGATTGACATATCAGTTCTGTCTCGGCTATCCAACATTCAAGCAGTGCCTTTTTTAAGTTAAAATAGCTTCAAAGTCTTGGTTTCACAAGTACGAAACTTCGAAGTTTCACAACTTCGTTTCGCGTCAGTCTTGTATCAGACATACAGTCACGTGCCTTCGGCTCATGCTTGTAAATCCGATACAACCCAGCCGCCCATGTTGTAAATACTACGTCGAGTAGATTTTATTTAAATTATGAAATTCCGTAAATACATTTCTACTCTACAGTTTCCCTTTACAAATCGAAAATACAAAGATTTTAGTGATTAAAACTTATGACAAAAATTAGAGAATAAATCACCAGGCAAAAGCGTGAGAAACACCTTAGCATTGGTAACACTTAATTAAACCAACAAAACTATTAGAAAAATAACATAACTAACCCATGAAAACAGGACCTCGGGTGCAGAACTAAAAACTTTACGGAACCTCCTTAAATCAGATTTTGAATTCTGATATGAAATATACTGACTATTAATTACAATGATGTAATAAATATATTACATTATTACATAATTTATTCCGATGGCAAATTGTGTTAACAAAGTTTTGACATGTAAGTGAATAAGCATCGGAGGACGAAACAACTGGAAGTTTATTTTTTCAGAAAAATGAATCTGAACCAAAAGTGGGGTTCGAGGCTGCATTCTTTTAATTGTGGCGTGCAGCACTACGGGGACTTGTTCGTAGTTGGTAGTTGTCATAAATTAGTCGTGATTGTGTAGTTGTGTATACAGCGTGTGCACTGTCGTTGACGGCAGTTGCTGTTGGGTTGCCGTCCTATAAAGAACACCTTTTATCAGCTGTTGTGCGCATTTGGTCACGACTTGGACGGTAATATCATCCTCAACGCACTCACTTGACTAAACCCGCCTCAACATCGTGGCCAAACGTTACATATTAGGGATCTTAAAATCTACGACGGGAAGTTCAACAACGGCGTCCGATTAACAAAAGACTTTTTCATTCAAATCCCCACACCGTCGTCGTTCTGTGTACAGCACCAATCAGACCATTTTCATGTCTTCAGGATGATTTCAGCTTGCAAAGGGACAAACGTTGTTACTAAAGATTAAATTTAATCCAATATTACAGTGGTTTTAGGAGAACTGAATAGTTTTAGAAGTCATAAAACAAGCAACAAGTATCAGTCACGGCGGTTAATTAACCATAGTTTCTTTAAATGATGGAATATTGAAGAATACTGTCATTGAAGTTGACGTCGTGGAACTTAAGGTCCCTAATAACTAGTGACACACTTTTAGCATTGATCTACTGAAACTTAGATTTCGAGGCGATTATAGCTTGTTAGCTCGTTGTCTGAGTTTTGCTAGCTTACGGTCAGGTTTTGTAGCGATTTTCAGATCGATCTTTTACGCAAAATTCTATCGCCAAACTATTTACTTTTGGTGAAAAGATTGGATTTTGAATACCAATATTGTGCGTGTGGGAATCATCATAACGAATTTGCACCTTAGTTCACCATCTGAATCTTCGTAGCTCAATGGTTAAAGCGTCTTACCAGTCTAGTGGTAAGACAACAGTACCGGCAATCGGGAGACGCGGGTTGGATTCCCATTGGGGAACTCACAACTTTTCTGAGTTTTCATAAAGCTTGAAGAACGAGCCTTTCGTTGTTAGTCATCAGAAGGTTGCGGGTTCCATTCCGGTGTAGAGCTTTGAAATCGTTTTTCGTGAATTATGAGTTAGAAGGTCGTTTGCTGGTCGTCTATTTTCTTTAGGTTTTGCTTATTGTCCTTGCTGTTTTACGTTTTTATCAGCGAATAACTGCTCTTTTTATTCCTTTTATTTTCATTTCAGAACGCTCTTCCGATGAAGATTCAGAATCATCTATAGAAGTAGTAGAAGGACACGAAGTTGTTTTAAAAACATCCAGCGAGAAGACTACGACAGACGACCAAGATTACCTACAGTTACTAGAAGCACATCAGCAAAGATTAGAAGACGAGAGTGGTGCAAACGGTAAGATAGCATTTTGAACACTGCAAAAAATTAAAAATTGATCCTTTACACGGTTCGTCAATGTGGTGAAGCTCGATTTTAAGCATCGTGGCACCCCGGACAATGACAATAATAATTAATTTTTAACTTCAATCTCTTCAACTACCGTACTCTTGTTCAGAGGGGACGTACATGTTTCCACTGAACCATATTGACCAAATCAGAAACTTCGGGGAAACTGAGCAAGAATGTTGTTTTGCAAGCGCTTCTGCGATCATTTTGGTGGACGCAGGAAATTTATGACCGGTAGAATTTGGAATTTCAGGTGCTCACTAACACATAATTGTAGGGATCTACAGTAACTCCTATGACTTTGATAATCAACGAGTAGCTCTGAGCATCAAGAACTGCGATAAAGTCACGAAAGCGCAGATGTTTACCTGTTGGGGACCAATTTAAGGAGAACAAACTAGGAGAAAAACATTGTCAAGCTTGTACAGTAACAATTTAGCCCTTTCATGGCAGAATATATCCCCTTGAAAAGTAACACCGACTGGCGTTAGTCTGAGTAAACTACATAATAGAAGACTTATCCTGCCTTATAAACGTTAATGAACCCAAATTCATGGTTTAGAATTATCGAACATATAGAACGGAATTTTAGCACACTTATTAAAAACTTTTAGAGGTAGTACATTTTCCTTTTTCGTGCCCAATAACTAATAAAAATTGAGCCCACAAAACAAACGTGGTAAGTCAGCTTGTATCACTGCTTGTACCGTATTCTCTGAAGATGTCGTGAGACACAACAAGACAGACTAAATAATACTTTGCCTTTTATTTGCATGACTCAACGTTTACCGTGATGGACATTAATTTAGACACGATTTCCGCCGCCTTCATCAATTAGCAATATTCTCGAATCTAAAGAAACTAAATCACATTCAAGTCTCGCTTCTCCCAGCTATCTGACCCTAGGTATGTATTAACAAGCTTCCTGACTCTGAATCAACTTCCACAAGTGTAAGTTGTTCTCGATAAATTAAAACAGTTCAGTATGCTATATTTTTGTCAACCGGCGAAGGTGTGAATGAAACCATTACAGCTACATTAGTCCTCTCTGCTACAGAATCCAAATAGATTCACAAAGTTAATGAATGTCACCAATTGACACAAATCTATCATATTCTCTTCGAGTTTGGTGAATTATTTCTATGAACGACCGATCTGATTGAATATATAAAATGCGAGGGTAATACCACCTGGGCATGCTCGGTTATAATTTGCATGGTCTCTTCCCAGTTACGCCGTAAGTTACAATTTATGTTTCGGAATTCTAATTCCAGACGAAATCATTATAAAAACACAGAAATTGCAATAAAGCTTAGGTTGGTTATTGAAGGAAAGGCGTGTGAAGAATGGGATTTATTGGATTTATGTTAAACAAGATGGTTTTATCGGAATATTACTGGCCTACTGTACATGGTAGGAATATACAACCGATCGTCTATAGAACGACAAATACAAAACCATACTGGCTCTTCGTTGTAACTTTGCCATACCAAGCAGAAAATCTGCTGCTCATAATCGCTGAGTCATTTTACCGATCACTAGTTGCATGTCTCCGTCGTACCGTTACATATACCCCTCCTGCTAAGGAAGGGCGCTCAAGGATAACGGCAATTTTTCTGCAGCGTGGGCGATGTTTCTACTGACGAGAAAAGCTCTTACAGTTGCGATGGTGAGCAATACACACCGGTATACCTTCACTGATAGCATTGGAAGTTGAGAACGTAATTCTGAGACAAAACAAACGTCTTTTTTCGTCCGATTGATCGCTTATACACTACGGTATCACTACAGAGGAACAGGAAGCTTAAGAAAGATCAATCATGCTACAGAATTTGTCAATTTTGTCGAGAGTGTGTCATGACTTTATGGAAAGGCCACCATGTAACCGCGTTCAAGGTTAGTAACACCTCCCTTTTCCATACTCATTCACGTTGTATCAATGGTTGTTCTCTATTGATATAACCGTGAGCAGCTAGACGAAGGGAGAATCATGAACATCGTGTTGAAAGGTTTCGTGCTTGTTCTACCACTTATGTTAATAACGGTACGTATTGGACAAAACATACGAAAATTGACGAGATCTCTATGTCAATATTTCGTTTTCTCTCTAACGAGGTAACTAGCACGCCCCTGCTCGTTTACACGGAAGGCTAACAAGAAAACGGCGATGTCGTATAATCTGATGAAATCTAGAATTGTATTTTTGTAGAAATAGACTCTGTCCATGTTCATATTGTTATACAATCCACCATGGCGGTTTTCGTGACAATCAACATGTGAGGCCCTGAATAAAACCAATTAATTATTTGTTTTGACACGAAATGCAATTAATAACAAACCAGAAGAGATAACCTATCCTCAGTAACATAAATTCTCACTTCTTAGGCCATGTTAAGTATATATCTAGCTTCGAGGCACGATATTAAGTTAAGCAAATCTTTATAATTGATGTTCACAAGACCATGTACGGCGGTTCTACCTGACGAAGATTCCTTAAACGTTGTAAAACAAGTGAAAAGAATAAGAAATGAAAACTAGGAAGATTTTGAAATAGAAAAGTAGATATTTCTATTTTTTAAAATTAAAATCCATCCAAACTCGACTAAAAAGAGATAGCAGAAGAAAGTTTAACTTTCTGCCATGTTTTATATACTAGCCAGATGCATGCTGAGAAGTAAGAATGGCGCTCCATGTTTGGTTCTCAAGTTGCCATGGTGGATAAAACGTCGTTGCCCTTGTCTACGGCGTCAGAATTGTACAAACCCTTGGCAGACAACATACAAACGTTCATCTGTGACTTTGTTGATGAACTATGACTATGACGTTCGTTCCAAAGGATTCAACAAAACAGATTGCTTGAAGAACAACGTATACACTTATATTGGGGGAGATTATTTATGCGTGACTGCCATGAGAGAAGCTGAAAGCTTAATTCAGCAGGCCTGACTGTTATTTCATTACTTTCAACTGACGTAGTTCGACTTAACGTCACGCTATTTTTGTACGATGTTGACAAAGCCATTACAACGAAAGTCACTGTCTCTGAGTTGCTGACACTAGTGCCATACTTAACAAGAGAAACCTGAACTTTAGACTCGATCTAGTCTGTTCTACGCCTAACACAACAAAATATTCAAGAATCTTTTATCTTCGTTTGAATATATCCATATTAACACTTGGTGTTAAAGGAAAAAATAAGATTGAACATATACTGGAAACATAACGCTCAACAAACGAAAGGTTATTTACCGAGCCAGAGGTTTCTGCAAGGGCACTTGATATGATTCCAAGATTAGTAGTACTATATATGGAATACAGAAAATAATTTGGAGTTCTTGATTGGAAATGTATTAAATACCAAAGAACTTTAAACGTGTACGATATCAGATAGCCGGGTGAAGATAGATGGGATCACCGCGAAATTTATGTCAGACACTGAAAAATCTTGATGACGGCAATTGAGACCAAAAGAAATTCAATGACAGTACAAGAGAAGACAGGGACTGAACTTGTGTGCGGTAGAAATAGCGAAAAAATGGTTGTGTGCTGAACGAGAGTATTTAAATAGCGTATTTCAATTTATGTGAAGCAAACGTGGCAAACATTATCCACAAAGGGTGACTATTAAAGTATTATCTGCATCGAATTGCGTCGAAAGACGTTTTAAGTAAGAATTATATTAATCATACTTTGCTTTTGCCTTGGCAACCAAGGCTGGCAACAAAAATCTAGTCAAGGAGAGAAAAAGAAACAGACCCACAGGCATGATCACGATGAAAGGTATAAAATATATATTCGTTATAGACATTTCAATGCCTCTGACTGTGTTTTTGGCAGTCTAATTGGCAATTGTGTCAACAAATTTGCACGATTTTTTTGTGTTTGTGGCCGAGATTTGACTTATGTCACTAGGTAAAGTGTCAAAGGATCGCTCAGGTTTGTCAAATGAAAGCATCTACGTAACTGTCGATGTAGTTCCTTCCGAAAGTCGTTAAGTATTAGATACCGTGTTAGTGACGAATCAGCCATTCGAGCGAAGTACTTGCTGAGAAGTTGGATTGAACGCGTTGCTGCATGCGTCCTCACTGAATTGCTCCGAAGGCGTTTAATACATTTAATAATTTGACGATTCATTTACTCCAAAGTCGACCTTAGATTTGAGAAACTATGCTAAATTTCGGTTGTTTCTACCAGATTGCATAAATATTGAAACCTCTCCTCCTGAGAGAAAACTCGGTCATTCGTTTCAACTTGTTATTACTTTTCAATAGTTATTTCCGACCCAATAACATAACGTGATGGGATAAATCTTTAAAATGAGCCTTAACTTTGATCCTCTTTTCGGAAAGGTATTCAAGAAACTGTCTGCTTAAACAGAGGTAAACAGCTGACACCAATTTCCTTTCTATGTTCGCTTGGCGTGGTTTAGTTCATCTTACATGTTGCCATAGGAACACACGAAATTTTATTTGAAAAATTAAAATGAAATGATATTAACACACACACCATATAAAAATAAGAAAACCTGACTAATTTCCTTCCGATCCGCCGGTAGCAAGCTATTTGTTCCAAACCTCGTAAGTGAGACCATCAGACCCAGTTGTTCTTCAGGATAATAATGGACCATTATTCAAGTTAAATTCTTTTTTCAATTCACACCCACTACTGCTGAAGAAACAAGCCAAATTTCTATTTAGTTTTGGATTTGACGCATCAATTTTAATTTGAAAGTCACAAAGTTTATAAAAAATAGACTTCGACCAAAACGCAATGAAATATTGATGAGGGGCGTTGTGTGCCCTGCGGTAAAACTGGAACACCCCGCGTACTACCTTAAAATCTTGGCGTTGCTTGTTGAAAGGAAAGTCGAATCGTCGTTGCTTGGTGAGGAAAGTTACCGTCGTGAAGAATAACCTTCTCCAAGGCGACCACTGTAGCCAAGGATACACGAACTTTAGCGTGAGGCTGTCGAAACAAGTCATTCGGGGTAGGCCACCGCTATGTCGAATGTCTAGCTTCGCTGACTTCGATGATTATTTTCATTTAAACAGTATGTACCGCTAAGCAGATTGATCGGTCAGTCTTAGGAATAGACGCCATGATGTAGCTCGTACCCAAGCCAAATCTTTGAAATAATATAAACTACAGAATTTCACTCATCTTTTTCGATCAATCTTTTTAATTTACTTTTATCTGTGAACTTTTCTGACCCTTTAGCTAGTTCTACAATAAAAATGCAGTGTATATTTCGCATCAATTACTTACACGACCTTACCAAATTGAACAGCATCAATCTACGTGTAGCAATTACATAAGCGTTGTAGGTCATTGTGCTCGTATCGCCATACTTTTCGTAAACAATTCATTATAGCTTGGCACCACAGTTCAGTGTTAGTATGAATTATACTTTTCTCTAGATCGTCGAATGGCTACTCAAGGTTTCGTAAATCAACCTAATTTCGAAAACGATATGGCAGTGCGCAGTGGGTCGGTCTCGGTTGCCTCTACGGATTTTACTCATGGAGTACAAGTTGCGGCTCCTACAGGGCATGCCAAGTCTAGTAGCGGAGTTCAAATACAACAGGCGACAGCCCAAATTCAGCAACAAACAGTTCAACAACAACAACATACTCAGCAAGTTCTTCACACGATTGCCCCCGATAGCTATCCTTCAAATAATATAAAGAATGAAGGTATTCTAATTGTTACTCTAGGAACGAAGATATGGCCCACGTCTTCGTCTTTCTGTTTCTGTATCTTAAAGGCTCTCTTAAGTTTATGTCCCGAATGTTTTTTTCCGAGACGAGCTGGACAGGAAAACGAGCTATTCTTATGGTCTTTGTAAGTTATTTAGGACTGATATCGGCGCTTTCTTTTGCTTAGGGTTTGGTAACTCGGATGTGCATTTCGTTGAAGGCGACCAATCGGCCATGTATGCCAACGGTTCAGGGTAAGTGTATTTGAGCTGAACTCCCAGCAATGTCTGTTACTGCGTTTTATGCCATAATTTGTCAGATGTAAACAATCGAAGTTCTGTATTTGGCGCCGAGTTCCATTCGCCGGTATTGGTTAAGTGTAAACACAAAAGGCGCCCTATCCCACGTGAACAATTATCAAAAACACCTGCAAGAATGCTTCAGGAAATATGAATATCATTTTGCTTGAGTGGCATCATGCCACTGGCATGACGAAGTTTTATTCCTAGGCAAAGCGTCCATTAGCAAAGACCTTATAGAAGCTTTGCGGCCGCAAATATCTTTTCGTACAACCGCACTGATTCAGTTTGGCACGTATTCAACCGAATTTAGTTGGAAGATCACGTCTATCAGTTCGCTGAACGCTGACGGAAAACGTACTATTTAAAAGACTTTTTTGAAGAAAAAAGTTAACGTTGAACTAAATTCGCACATTGGATGTTGGGAATCAACGTTAAGCGGCATGCGACTGGGAAAATTCTGTTGACGAAACTAACTCTTCGATTCACCGCAGCTCCAAACATGAAACTGGGTTTCCCCCCCCATTACTATTTCTACGGACGCGATCAATTGTATCATTGATCTGAACACAGATCTGAAAAAAGCTGAAAGAGAGAATGATTGTTTTGAGCTCCTGCATAAAACACGTACGGATACCATTAAGAGGGGGGAAACTGACATCACAAGGGGCTTTTAGGAGGTTGTAATTAAATATTTCCATGAAATGGCTTTAAAAATTTTGATATCATTTTGCACTATTTACCCATTATCAGGACTCCAAAAATAAACTCTCATAATTTTTATCAATTATTAGCTGATCTGTTATTGAAACAGGAGGTCCTCCAATGACTTGCAAGCCCATTTTTCCCAATAAATTATATTATTGGTTACTGAGGCAACCTTATTTTTTAAAAGATCTTTTTTTACCATGACAATATAATCCATTGTGTGTCACGCTTGACATAATCATTAGCATATTGCTATTTATTTTTGACTAAGCTCCCAACTAGGTTTGTAACTCATTGAAAGAATAACTTGTTCTCACTCAGGATGCCAATTTGCACAGTTATGTGAGTTGTAATAATTTGTAAAGTATATAACTAGCTCTTATGCTACACATGTATTTATAACAAACAGCATTCACATATATAGATATACACATGTAGTGCTTTCAAATATCTTAATTTTAGAAAATGAGTTTGTAAGATTTCATTTAATGAGTTATGCACATTATTATTTTTTAAATCTGTTTGAACTTTTACTATAATTT
The DNA here is from genome assembly GCA_036872915.1 of Nanipora kamurai. NCBI lineage: Eukaryota > Metazoa > Cnidaria > Anthozoa > Scleralcyonacea > Helioporidae > Nanipora > Nanipora kamurai. The sequence continues at coordinate 403,345 of JBAHVQ010000029.1, forward strand.
AAATGTTTGTGTGACTGGTAAAATGTCCAGTATGATTTTTAAGTTGTAACTACAGTAAATTGCAGCATTCCTGTTATTCAAAAGTGGATAAAATTTGTTTTCATTTCAATTTCAAAGGGATGGAATTTTTATAATTGCATTATAAATTCCAATTGTTTCCTTAAAATTTGTCCCTCCTGCATGATAAAAGAATTGGAGTTAATTTTTGAAACCTTTTACCTAGATTCCTTTTAAGCTATCTAAATTGACAATCTTCAGAAACCAGGGCATTCCAGGTTGCAGCTTTGTCACTGTGTATCCCACCTGACCTGTGGATGCTGCCCACCAGACATTTCAGCATTTTTTAATTCATTATTCATTGTTTTCCTGAAAGAACCTAGTTGTGGTAGCCTCTTATACCCACCCCTAAATGAGCTAATGTACCATTATCTAATTTGAATCTAGTAACTACATATTGAAGCCACTTTGATGGGTGGTGCAAAGGCTTGCCAACGTTTACTAATTAACTTCACATTTAACCTACACTGCTGAAGTCAACTGAAAAAGTTGACTTGAGCAGGATTTAAACTCGTACCTTCGGGAATCCGGTCCACTGCTTTACCTGTTGAGCTACTGAGCCTACAGGGATTGGAGGCAAGTTATTATCCAACTTAAGTGCATGAAATATTCTTGTGACAACTTAACACTATCCATGAGGATGGATGTGCAGTGTTTCAATTCTATTTCAGAATCATCTTCAGGGTAATATGAAATGATAAATTCACATTTAACCTACATTGCTGAAGTCAACTGAAAAAGTTGACTTGAGCAGGATTTGAACTCACACCTTTGGGAATCCTGCACTTCCACTCCCTGCACCTCTGATCCCTGTAGGCTTGATAGCTCAATGAGCGGCAGACTGGATTTCCGAAGGTGCAAGTTCAAATCCCGCTCAAGTCAACTTTTTCAGTTGACTTCAGCAGTGTAGGTTAAATGTGAACATATTTCATATTACCCCGAGGATGATTCTGAAATAGAATTGAAACACTGCACATCCATCCTTGTGGACAGCGTTAAGTTGTTGCAAGAATATCTCATGCACTTAAGTTGGATAATAACTCACCTCCAATCCCTGAAAAAGGTGCGAGTTCAAATCCCGCTTGGGTCAACTTTTTCAGTTGACTTCAGCAGTGTAGGTTAAATGTGAACATATTTCAAATTACCCCGAGGATGATTCAGGAATAGAATTGAAACACTGCACATCCATCCTCATGGATAGTATTAAGTTGTCGCAAGAATATCTCGTGCACTTAAGTTGGATAATAACTCACCTCCAATCCCTGTAGGCTCGATAGCTCAACAGGTAGAGCGGTGGACCGGATTCCTGAAGGTGCATGTTCAAATCCCACTTGAGTCAACTTTTTCAGTTGACTTCAGCAGTGTAGGTTAAATGTGAATTTATCTTTTCATATTACCCTGAGGATGATTCTGAAATAGAATTTACTAACTACCTGCGCAAATTTAAGACTATGTCAAAAACCTATCCCTTGACTACATTAACATGTCCTTATCCCTTTCCCAGTAGTACCTCTCCCTTTGATGAGTAAAATTGTCTGGCATTAGCCAGAGTAAAATGATAAAAGGCTGGTGCTGCCAGGAAAGAGTTAGTTTTTTGGTTGTTATCCCTTTTGCAGCATTGCCTCTCCCTTTGATGACTAAAATCATCTGGCATTAGCCAGAGTAAAATAATAAAAGTCTGGTGCCACTGGGAAAGAGTTAACATGGAAAAAGGTCCCCTTCTTCTGCCTTAGAATGAGTAGGCATCTGAAAATCTATCGAAAATCTATCAAAAATCTATCGACAGAAAGTACTTTTACTTAATACCAGTATTTGAACAGTTGCCCCAATGATATTTTTGTATCTTTCGCCTTAAACTTCTTATCCAAAGTTTTTACATGTATATCACTCATTTGCACCTTCCTTTTTTGTAATCTAAATTATAGAGTTGGAAAATTTAATTCCTAACCTCAAAGTCTTAAGTATAGTATATTCTTTACAATACTCATGTTGTCACTGATTTAGTTACAGTAACTCTTTAATGAGCAGAGTTTGTCCCTTTGACAAGTAAAATTATTTGGCATTAGCCAGAGTAAGGTACTAAAGTGAGCCCTTCCCCCTTGATGGGTTAAAATTGATCAGTAAATACTGGTACCCCTCTCACTATAGGCTTGCTCACTACTATAGGCAATTTTGCATGATTTTCAATCAAACCAGCAATCTCATAGGCCCAAGTAAAATTGGTTACTATGGTAACTGGGTCACCAACTGTGAGCCTATATATATGTATGCTTTTTTTCCTCAGTTACTTAAACTGGACTTTTTATACTTCATAGGCTTGGAAGGAGGCCATCATACTGCAGCCTTCCACCACAACTCTCATGCCCCTGAACCTTCCAAAATAATGTTTGCATTTGAGATATCTCCATCATAAATCTTTTAAAGAAAACTTTCTGGAGTGGTTCATTAAATTATTGCTGTGTATTCTGGATTAAAATTTATAAACGTATTTTAAAGCCCTGAGCAACAGTTGTTTTAACAACCAACACAATCTGTGTGTGATATCAAACCTTGTTTTCATGGTCAGCCAGAGTATGCTAGGTTTTTGGAATCCCTCCCAAAAAAATCACCTTGCAACACCATTGTTTGTACTTACAAAATTGCTCAACTTTTTTAAGCCTTTTTTTGTAATTACATGTAGGGTAAAAACCTATGATTTATTTAAGACCCCCTCACACTTTTAGTCTTCATACCCTGTAATCATATTTCCTGGTTTAGGTAATCTGCTTTCATTACTTGCTCCAGTTAGTCCTTTATGATCTCATGAGTTAAACACATACCATAAGATGGTAATAGCAGGGGACAAAACTTCTTGTGTAGACAGGCCTTAAGAATGGCTAGAAGGCTGTCTTTTACTAGTACCTGTATTACTGTACAATTGTCAGTTAAAATTGTTAACTATTATTGGAAGTTGATTGGTAATCATTACCACTATTGTCAGTATAAGTAAGATTTAAAAATTGAGTAGGAGTGCTTTATCCAATATAAAATTCAAGTCAACAGCCAAGTCTTTTAGATTCAAGTTTTTTTTAAATGACTTCTAAAGTGAACCACTTCATGTACTAATTGACAAAGAAAGTTTGGCAATTAAACATATTGTGTTAACCACAATAACTCAATGAGAAAAGTGAGCAGGATCTATATCAGATATATCGATCTGTTACAGTTATAATTTCCCTTTTCAGACTTCAGCAAGTAAAGGAATTCCTTTACTTGCTGAAGTCTGAGGAAATTGATAAAATGGTTCTAAAAATAATGTTATGCTTTGTGCCATAGTTTTTTGTGGAGCAACAAATCATAGCATGTTACATGTGCCAAATATCACTTTTCTGTACACAATTTTCAAAAACCTTAATTTCAAGGCAAAATTCAAACAGGAAGTAGTTCAAAGTTACTTCATGCTCTGAGGTCTAATATTTGAAGGCTTGAACCAAACAGAGTTAACGAAAAACTACAAAATTGTGTCAAAATTGAATTTGACCGGGTTTCGTTCACACTAACACTGGTGGTTTGTAGCAACAGAGACAAAATGACAGAAATATTTCCTTGTCTAACTCATTAACTCCTTTGTGACAGTGGGTTTCCGTATGACAAGTAAAATTGTCTGGCACCAGACAGAGTAAAGTACTAAAGTCTCTATCGGTAATTGGTGACTGACTCTGGCAACAAGGAGTTAAAGCCCAAGGAAATTGATAATATGGCTTCAGAAATTTTGCTACTGGTAAAGTTTTTGCTGGTAAACTTTTTACTGGTAAACTTGTACAATATTGTGCAAGCCAAAAACTACTTTTCTGACTCAATTTACTCCAACCAAAAACTACTTTTCTGACTCAATTTACTGTAATTATAAAATTATCAAGTTAATTGTCAAGTCATAACTTGTTTGCATAAGATGATTGTCATTTTACTTAATCTTTTTTCTGGTTCAACTGTATAGATCATACTCATATGGTGATACTAACATGTTTGGACAAGGTGCACCTGTCTACATGGAAGGAAATCAGCATCAACCCACGTACACAACTGCTGCCACTACTCCAACAATGGTTGCAGGCAATCAGGGTCAATTCATGCCAGTTCATGAAACTGGCATGCATGGCCAAGGACCTCACAGGCCTCCTATAACCCACACTACAAGAGCATCACCAGCCACAGTATGTAACATTTATATTTTACTCATAATTTAGTCGTTTAGACGTGCTTGCATTAGGTGTTGACACTCAATGCTGTGCAGGATTTTCTTCTGTTCATATTAGATATCTATTGCTACATAGAAACTCCAGTGTTTCATATGCAGCTTTAATGTCTTGATACAGTAGGTATTCTTTGACTGATTTGTTCTCCGAAGAGTTTGTCACTAAGATTTATTGAATGAACTGTCTGGACAAAGGAAAAGAACACATATATGTCCTTGCAACTTGTTTGCAAGGATTCAAGTAAATTTGAATCCGTGATACTAGCCACTCATACAAAATCCTGTTCTCATGACAAACTTTTTATGACAGTGTTCACCTGGATATTTTTCCCTGGTACATGTCCCTGTGGCATGTCTGTCAGTGCTTGGAACCTCATGTGTTCCAACCTTGTTGTAAAAATGTGATGGAATCAAGTTATAGCGGATCAGGCCAAAACACTTTCTGAATCTGTGGAGCTTTATAGTTTTAAAATAAAAATACATTTTCATCAAGAAAATATAGATACGCAAAACTGTTGTTGGGTAATTTTGGCTACAAATGTATGTTAACATATGCCATAGCTACTGTTTGATTTCATTATTCTACAGGTTTCATGGCTCCTTGAAAACTATGAAACATCCGAAGGAGTAAGTTTACCCCGCAGCACCTTATACAATCACTATTTACAACATTGTCAGTCTAATAAATTGGATGCTGTAAATGCTGCAAGTTTTGGAAAGCTAATTAGATCTGTATTTGTTGGCTTGCGAACCAGACGACTGGGTACTAGGTATGTTATCATTAAATTACAGTCTTCTCTATTATTTTTGGAGGAAATGAATGGTCTAATGGTAACTTTGGCACAATTTAAATATTTGTTTGCAGGGGAAATTCTAAATATCATTATTATGGCATTCGTATAAAGCCGTCCTCTCCACTCAATGCTTTAGTTGATCCAGAAGTTCAAGGAGCAATGCGACAGTCGCCATCTTCACACAAAAGGTAAGTTTATGATGCATTTTGTATTAAGTACTTTTTTATGATAAATCAAATTTCTCAGCACCAGTGTTCACTTTCATGCGCATATTCTCATCTTTTGACATTTCATGCATATTTAAGGAGATTTTATCCTTTTTGTTTTCATCCATAGATAATTTCCACTATAGAATTTCGATTTTTTTGCCGCAAAAAGTCTTTATCGCAAAATCTTTACAGTCAGGTTGCTGATATGAATAAGTAACTATCTTCAAAGTTTTTCCAGGGTTCCTCGTAATCTTTGTTCAATCTGTGTGATACATTTTCTGAACAAATTAATGAGGAAAATCAGTATGTGAAAGTCGTTACGTATGGCGAAAGTATTGGTTTACTATTGTAGGACGGAGTTTTAGGGTGTTTCGCTATCAACTATTCAACAGCTATCTAAAATAGTTACACTATTCGCTCTCGTCATATGTATATGACCTCACATCAAGTGGGGGCTTCCAATCTCGTCACCTCGTTTGCTATGAGCTCATATACGTCTCGAGCACAGGTTATAATTGTTAAATGTCGGATACAATTAGTGATGTCATTGGTAATCTCATTTGCATTAAAAAAAGTCCAGAAGTCCGAGGAAAGAGGCCGATTGTGCTAAGCTTGGATAGATTATCCGGCGGTTAAATCTTAACGACTGAACACCGTTATCCATGCCTTGAACTAGAAACTAAAATATTATCCGTCAAATCGCGAGCTACTTTATGTACCGTTGGACCTATTCTGTGGATAAACTTTAGGCTTGATAATCCCAGACCTGTCAACTCTCCCTATATCGTCGGGAGTCTCCCAATTTGGAGAGTTATTTTTCGACCTCCCGATTCCTGCTTGAAATCTCCTAATATCAAAGTTTTCAAGTTCAAACATAAAAATTCTCGGTATTTTCCGGCGTTGTCACTATAGCGTGTACGCTATGCATTGTGGGTACATTTTCAAAATGGCTTCTCGAGGAACAAATGTTAATTAATTAAAACGTTAATTAATGAATTAATTAATAAAAACGAAAGAAAAAAACGATCCACCGCGTTGTTCAGGGGTCGAGGGTGGGTTGCAAATTAGTGTTTCGCTCCTTCGAAAAAGTCTTCGTCTCTGACATTTCCCAGAGTTGACAGATATATAATCCAATACTTGAATAGCTCTGTCAAAGAACTCGTCAGGACATACCCGCCGCATACGTTATCCAATATGCGTAACCTTTGTCTATCGTGTATCCTCATTGGTTCATTCTGTATTTACTTACTCAACCCTTTTATTTGCACTATCTGTTGTTGTTTCCCATTCACTTCCAGTCACTTTCTGCACCTTACTGTATTTTTTTCTCACGTGCTCACTCTTCCGCTATTCCGCTTTTTCCGCTTTTCCGATCCTAAATTTCCTACCATTTTTCTCATTATCTGAATATACTTTAGTACCCTAACGCAGTGTTGAGACCGTGGCTTTGTTTTCATTTTAAAGTCGAATAAAGTCCAACACAAAAATTGAAAATGAGTCGTCTGATGTTGAAGAACAGAGTCGAGGAAATATAAATGAAGACGCACAGAATCAAAAAAGTCAACAAGAACAGCATCAACAATATCTTGGTGATATATCTCAAGGTCTTCCTGCGTTTCCGCAAATCTTAGTTACCGAGCCATTGCCAGGTAAAAATATTAACAAAGATGTTTTGTCATTTACCTTACATTTTGCCCTCAAACTTCCCATGGTGCTGCTCCCAATACGATTTGCAAACCTGAGGTGGGTGCAACTCTAGTGGTTCATTTTTTACTTTCTCAATGATATGTTATGACTTGCAAGGGAGAACCCTGCACACACTAGCAAACTTTGAAAGTCATTTTTAGAATCATCAGAAAAAACTGTAAGAACGATGTATTCTAACGTGTTTTTTTCCTCAAAAGATTATTTTCTTGCTTGATCATAAAAAGATTGTAGAAGTACCTAAGAATTTATAAAGATAGTGATCGAGCACAAGAATTAATTAGATTGAAATAAGTTATATTGAATGCAATACTTAAACTGATGACAAAACCAGGAACACGCACTTTCGATCGTACCTACTGAAATATTAACTCACCGTTATGATTCCTCAATTACACACTTGTTAGGTTGATGCCGTGAAATCGCAAAAATTTATATTTGCACTTTTACTTGTTTGGTCGCTAGAGTGATTTCATAAGTCACTATTTTCCTTTCAAATTCAACGAAGAGCAAACTGAATGACTTATGGAATCAGTCTAGTTTGGTCGCGTATGTTCTTTGTTTTGTTTTTTTGTCATAATACTTTATCAAAAATTTTCACATTTCTACCTCCTCTGGATAAGAATATGCGTGAAAAGTGTGTGCGGATATGCGAAATACTTAGTGGACTACAAACTCATGCCAAGAGTCCAATTTTTTTATTTAACATAGCCCCAGCAGCAAAAAGCAAGTTAGGTTTTCAATATTAATTTTAACATTTTGTCGTTACAGAGGGAATTTCTAATGCTGACGTGCTAATCTTTTCCCACCTATACCGGGAGCATTCTGAGGTTGGTTGTATATCGAAATTATACTACATAGTACGATTGTCGCAAACGATTGATCCTCCTGGTGTATGAAATATTTTATTTGTCCATCAGTCGCTCACTAATGATGTAATATTTACAACCTGAATACTCTGGTGAGTTAATCGTGTACATCAGAAGGATCAGTCGCGTGCGAAATCGTAGCATGTAAATGGACCCTCAGAGGCACTTGCTTGTCCACTAATACAACATTTTTAGGTCTTGCTGTCAATACAAAAATTAAGAAATTGGTTGATTAAAAGGAGATTAATTTAGTGATTCAGAGCATACTAGTGAAGAATGACGGAATTTTCTTCCACGCACTTTGAGTGCATTACATCCACCCAAGTAAACTATTTCTAGAGAGACCGCACTGGACCTTTATTCTTTTACTCCTTGCAGACTAAAAATCGTCTGGCGCTAGCCAGGGAGACAGTTGACCACTACAGAAACCTCGAAAAGACTGTGCTGTGGATAATCTGCACGAGTTGTGATTGGCTGAAGGTTTACAATGAACAATTATATTTCGTGCTGGTTATCCAGAACCCAGTCTTTCTGGGTTTTTTGGAGCAGTCAATAATAAAACATAGAATAAGCTGCCGGGCCTTGTAGAACATGCTTTATAAGTCAATAGCGAAACGCACAGTTACTAATTTTGGGACAAAAATTCAGACAAATAAACTTAAGTTGGCTCTCGAGGGATTCCTAAACAGCTATTTTCTATTGTTGGGAGTACACAGATAAATTATAAACTGAGACAAACAACCATATTTACGTCATCTGTGCACTTCGCTATTTAACCTATTCAATGGCAAAGTCGACTTTCGTCGACTACAATGAATTTGATTTGTCTGGCCCTAAATAATTTAATTAAGTAGAGGGGAAATTCCAGCAGCTGCTAAAGGGTTAAATCTAAACTTTTCTTGACTGATTAACCTGTTGACTGCCAAAGACGCCTTTTTTAATGTTATACACAAATGTTGTGCATGTGGGAGCTTGGTGTTATTATTATTATTATTATTATGATTATGATTATGATTATGATTATGATTATTATTATTATTATTGTTACAGATTATTACCAACCTCTTGCTAAGCGAGAGCGCGGCCGTTACGGGAAAATATCAGACCAACAGGGTATTTATAGTACGAACCGGGCCCGAAGGACGAGGTCTGTACATAAAAGATCCTGGTCTGATATTTTCCCGTAAAGATCAAGCCGAAGAGGTTAATGAGAAGTATATTATATGGTTTTTATTTGAAATAAACAAAATATATTGATAAAAATATGTAACATTCATAAAGTGTAAGTTAGTCGTCACGAACGTTTGCATACAAAGAAGAACAGTTCACTGCGAATTCCTCAATACAAATCAATAATTTAGACTTCTAGTTGAAAACATTCTTAATAAGATTGAGTTTAGGGGAAGGGATTTTTTCGAACAATAAGTTTTCCCAACAATTCGGCAAGTTTTTGCGGGAAAATTTCTCAGCAACTTTTTAAACAAATAAATCCAAGATTCAGACTCGTTTTACCAAGGATTCGCAATAACAAACTGCTTATGACATAGTTAACTCGTTTTCTCCATAATTTAAGCCGACAACTGGAAGAGTAAATAAAAAAGCGCGAAGTCGTTGGATAAAACAAGCTCTATCAATTTGTTGCTCTTGCCCAATCGACTGGCGGGTCCACAACGGGAAAATAATGATCAGCAGTCGGACCGTCTCAGCCAATCAGAACGTGTTATTCCAGCAGAAGTAGCGCTAACAATACAATAAACTTGCACAACATTTTTGCAAAACGTTTCGGTTGTTCATTGACATCTGTCGAATCAACACATCTCGTCATCTGGGTCACGGTAGCTCAATGGTTACAGCGGCCATCTCGACGGGCATCAGAAGATTGTCAGTTTAAGAATCAGAAATAAATGCGCTTTTAAACGTGCATTTATCATCAGTAAGGAAAACTTTTATCGGCCTACAAGTAGATTATGTCAACCTTAATGATGATGTTTTGGCTGAGGGCGGGTAGATTTTATACAGCCAGGAGTGAGACAACACTAGTAGCTGTTAAAGAGTTAAAAGTATCAAAAAGTGGTGTTATGTTGTGTTTCTTGGAGTAGTAAAACGGGAAGTATTTATAAAGTAGTTCTACAATTTACCATATTATGATTGTTTAATGACGTAGTTTTGCAACTGTTACCCTTGAAGTAGAATTGACAGTTTACTTAAAATTTCTTTATATTGACATTGTGATATTTGGTATTATGCAGAGGTCCGTTGTTCAAAGCCTGGATAGCTTGTCCGAGGGATAAGTCCTAACGATTGAACAGCATGATCCATGGATTGAACATCAAAACTTAAATTTTATCCACAAGATAGAACTATCCGATGGCCATCTCCCTATTCAGTAAACGACGGTTGGGTTTGGTTTGGTGCTTGAATAACGCATGGAGGATAAGCTGTCTGGGCTTTGAACAACCTGGCCCTGGTTGTTTGCTTGCTACGGTTTGCTTTATTATAAATCTCTTCTTTTAACCAGGCCATCTTAGACATTGTGGTAAATTTACAGTTTGGGTTGGTGGAAAATTTATGGCAAACGTTCTGGAGAGCTCCGTCTACAGATGGCGCGTCAGGGATACATAAACAACAATCAGAAACTGCCGGAAAGTAAGTGTTATCTTGGTGAACTTTAACATTTAATTCTGAGGCTGCCCTGGGACTTGGTTCAAGCTGAAACTGAGCAAAATAGTGAAGCATGCTCTAAAACTATTTTAAAAGCACCATAGACAAAATTTTTGTCATAACTTAAAGATAAGTAAATGTTGTTCATCATGGGTCAATAACACCCCTTAAGACATCACAATGAAATAAAATAAGGCTTCTTACTTTCCACCGAGAGTCACTTTTTGACACCAAACTCAAAGAGCGACGATTTGTCTGTAGTAGGTAATTAAAGGAACTTAATGTGTAGCTATACCATTGTTTGGACCTGTCGTTATTTTCGTTAGGTTTAATAGCTTTCTTGTTAGCATGTTTCCATCGCGTCTTGTTTGAAACCCCCTCTCGACGTCATATGAGCAATTTCTAGCTTTCCATAAATTTTTTTCTCTAAAGGCGAATAAATTATCTACGATAATTTGCCGCCAAACCTGCTTGCCTTGACCAGACAACATGCGTTATTGCGTGTAGGCCGGTAAAGAAATCCTAGCCGTTTTACGAACAGGGTAATTAATAGTGTAATCAGTTGCATCGTTTTTGAACGTCGGATTATTGACAAAACGGCGAGCGTAATCCTGGATGTATCAACGTTTTTGGACTAGTTCTTAGCATACTGCGCAGGACTGGAAAGGTGAAACTACTTGAACGGTTTTATCCAGCAAAATTTCATCTCGGGTGGTCAGTCAATGTGTACCTGATAATTGCTCGTTAAAAAGCCGGCCTGAGGTTCTCTGAAAACATTTTCCATTCTAATTTTCTTTTTTTCTTTTTGTTTCACCAATATTTTTCAGCGGTGACGTGTCTCTGGAAGAACGACTTCCAAAGACTAAGTTAACGACACTCTGTACTTATCAACCAGTTTTGGACTACGTGAAGAATTCAGATCATGTACTATATCAAACCTTAGTTGAAACTCTGATACCTGAAGTATTGAGGCCCATTCCTGGTAGGTCTAATCAAATTTTTTGTAACCTTAATTGCGAGGTTTGATCAGAATCGCCGGGAACAACGAGTACAAAGCTAGGATAATATATAAAGTCTCATGCCAAGTTTTATAAATTGTTGCCTACATTAGGATACGTACAATGTTGAATATTTTCTAGTATGATATATTATTACTGAATACTTAACATGGTATCCACAACATTGAGGAACCTCATACTCTTTTCATTTTAGGTTCTCTCACTTCAGCAATTCGAAATTATGCCAAGTGTCTGGAATCATGGCTCAACGGAAGCATGACCGATATTCCACAGAAAATGGTCGATGTGAAGGCGAGTTATTGTCCAAAACTCTCGGCACGGGCAAGAATACCAGATGGATGGTTTCTGACCAGTGATTCTTCTTGTCCATCTATAGGTGTCCACGTGTAGTGCGTTCTCACAAACCCTTCGTCGTTACACATCGTTAAACCATTTGGCCCAAGCAGCTCGTGCTGTTCTTCAAAATCCACAACAAATAAATCAGATGTTAACGGACTTAAACCGGGTGGATTTTGCGAACGTTCAGGTATTGATTGATTTAATGTTACGTAATGATTAGAGATGACCTCACCGAGATTACCCTTACCATATTACCATATTCCAGTTGTTACCATTGAAATACCAATTTGTTTGTAGAAGTTGGTCGTCCAGGTTAGTGTAGTCTTGAGAAAGACTGTTGGTGGAAGTGACTGACGTTTCGACAGCCTTAGCGTTGGTCATCTTCAGAGTCAAAAGAAGAGTAAATGTCAGTTTTGCTTTTATTTGTATCTGGTTCGTGCGTCATAAGTGGTCGGTCGTATGAGTCATAGAGGTGTGGTTGTTTGCAAAAAGCAGTGGGTGTGGTTGTATAGGCGTCAATTATCAGTTTGTCGAAGTGTTAAGCCTATTGATTGTTCGCACGTTTGAATTTGTGAATAAGTCGTTTGTAAGGTCCCGGTAATTCTCAGACGACTAGTGAACGTTCGTCAAGCTCGTTGTCTCTGAAAAACGATTTCTGAGCCCTAGACGGGAATCGAACCGGCAACCTTCTGATAACCCGTCCAGGGCTCAGAAATCGTTTTTCTGAGAGAACGAGCTTGACGAAAATCCACTGGTCGTCTGAGATTTACCAAGCTCCCACATGAACTAAGTTCGTGTTCAGCATTAAGTATTTGCATCATTATTATCATATCGTGACTTCCGCTTAGGCAGTACATATGACTAACCTGCACCCTAGCTCACCATCTGAGTCGTGGTAGCTCAATGGTTAGAGCGTCTCACCGGTCATCAGAAGGTTGCGGGTTCGATTCCCGTCTAGGGTTCAGAAATCGTTTTTCTGAGAGAACGAGTTTGCGAAAATCCACTGGTCGTCTGAGCTTTACCAATCTCCCACATGAACTAAGTTACCGGTAATTGTTGTGAATGGAAATACCAATTTATGATTGTGCCTTGCGTGAAACAGAGGCAGGACAACTGACTTTGGGATAAGTTTAACTTGCCTGATTTTTTATTACGGCCATTACCTGTGATAGTTTGTCCTTCATTTGGATAAAAAAGTCTTTTTCCTTTTCAAAGTCAAATTTGTACTTTTGCTTTTCGTGATAGTACATGCATTACCTAAATATTGAAATACTGTAAAAGTAATCAGGTATCTCAAATACTTGTGATCTTGGTTGTAATATGCAATAGATCTAGTATCACTGTTTGGTCAACTTATTACTTACTGAAGTTATGTGTGTCTAAGGAGCAAGCCTCTTGGGTGTGTCAATGTGAGGAAGAAGTTGTTAACCAGTTGGAAATGGATTTCAAGGAAACGCTGGCCCAACAGGTGACTTGTGCTTGTATTCATCTCTGTAAATTTATGGCGAGGAAATTCTGTAAACACTTTCACCGTAAAGGTGAACCTGTTCAATTTTATTCTAGCTAGTGCCCTGGGTCTCTTTCTACAGAGAGAGATGTCATGGATGTTTGGGAATTAAATTTGGGAAAGAGATTAAAAACGCTGGGACGGTGACTAAACAGTGTCAAATAATGCAGTTAAAAGTGGTTGATATGAAGGCCGCAATACGTGGCACCTTAGTACTTTTACGGCGAAATAGATGACAAAAATATCTTCGTTTTGCATTAGTTAAATTTTTATCGGATGACTTATAAAGAAGTCAAAACATGCTTTTAGTAGAACGCGATGCGAAGGAATAATTTCGAAAGGCAAGAAAAGTTTGGGTTGCTCATATTTTTGTTCACCAATCAATGCATTTAAAGATTACAATCCTAAAATCTGTATCAAGTTTCTCAAATATTCTCTCTGTGGTACGAAAAAAAATCCTGCTTTTATTTATGTAGTTAGTTGGTTAGTTAGTTCGTTCGTTCGTTCGTTCGTTCGTTCGTTCGTTCGTTCGTTCGTTCGTTCGTTCGTTCGTTCGTTCGTTCG
>JBAHVQ010000029.1:417987-429358 GCA_036872915.1 Nanipora kamurai
GTTCGTTCGTTCGTTCGTTCGTTCGTTCGTTCGTTCGTTCGTTCGTTCGTTCGTTCGTTCGTTCGTTCGTTCGTTCGGTTAGTTCGTTCGTTCGTTCGTTCGGTTAATTAGTTCGGTTAGTTCGGTTAGTTCGGTTAGTTTGGTTAGTTATTTAGTTAGTTAGTTAGTTAGTTAACTCTAGTCTAGCTAACACCATTCAATGCCTACCTTAGGTAAAATAGTTAGACGAAGACACAACTATCGTTCGTGCCATTAATTGTTCTTTTGGAATTGTCTTCAAAAGAAACGCGCAAAGCAATTTTAAAACCTGAAGTCTTAATTTTTCTTTCTATATTTTTGGACGGTTAAAGTTATTCTGCCCTCCATTGAGGCTGTGACGTCATGCTTTAGGAATGAGTTGTTGATTTGTATTTAAATTAATCACAGCTCGGTATTGAGCCTTATACTTCAGCTGGTTTGACGAGGAGTCAACGAAAGCTTTTGGCGGATTGCACTATAGGATGACAACTGATTTGCTGTAGTCGTAAAAGAAACTGAACTTTAATTATAGCTATTTGACTTTTCTCCCTAGAACTCTTTGGAAAAATGGGCTGAATGGTTGGAAGGTGTTGTCAATAAAGTCTTGCTTTCTGAGCAAGGAACTCCGGCTTATCCTAAAGCCGCTCGTCAATTTTTACTTAAATGGTCATTTTACAGGTGCGTTTTATGCTCATTTTCAGAAGAGGAAGATTCGTATTTTTACAGACAGTAACATATTGTGATAGTATTTACAGTAGCTTGTGTAGCAACCTGAGATCATACTGTAAACTATTACATAAGAAATATAAAGTGGAAACATGTGGTGTGGACTTATAGACAGTAACATAAAAGTAATAGCATTTAGCTTGTCTAGCAGCCTGAGATCATACAGTAAACTATTACATGAGAAATATAAAATGGAAACAGGAGCGTCAAACCTTCACTTTACGTTAGTTTATTTTATCAGGTTTGTCTTATTTTTATCTGAACAAAAATCGTGCATCTCCTTTTTTTTTAGTTCAATGGTCATTCGAGATCTTACTCTTCGTAGTGCCGCTAGTTTTGGTTCGTTCCATTTGATCCGTCTTCTTTATGACGAATATATGTTTTATTTGATTGAACACAAAGTAGCTGCAGCAACTGGAAAATCTCCGATAGCGGTTATGGGTGAGGTAAGGCGTTAATTAACAGGGTATTTTTCCGATACGATATTATTTTCGCATTTTTCAGCTTGGTGTATGCAGTACCGCCGTAACAGCCCGCTTCCTCTCTACTATTCACTCTCGAATTTCACAATACATATTGAAGACTCTTGTGACTAAATCGTATACAACAATCGTATAGTGTAGATCAGTCTTTAGTAGGTTTGTTTGCCAAAAACGTTATCTTTGGTGCATCGCTAAAGTATTATAGCTAAGAATGGCTACAGTTCTGGTATTTTCAAAGCCAGTCTTTTAGTTGTTTCCTATTTCAAGGATGTAAATACCAACTTTGAATAAGAATTTGAAAATGATTAACTCTTCAGTTGTTCATCCTAAAATTCTGGGAATATTTGTGATAACACAGACCCAGTTAAGTTTAGGTTAAGTCAGGTTAAGTAAATTTTGTAAGTATCCTAGTAAATACGAATTCAATAAATAAAGCAAACAAATGACATCAGGAAAAACACGGGAAAATTAGTTTTCCCAGTTTTCCGAACCGACTATTCCACTGACTCTGCCTCCATGTGCTCACGGTTTTTTTCTTCCTTTAGTTTGTCGGAATTGGTGCAAGTCTTGCCGCTGCGTTAGGTCCTTTGGATTCTCTGAGGGAAAGTATGTATTACAAGCTTCGGTATTTTAATATACGAAGGCCTGTGATTATACTAGGCAACAATGTTAGATTGCGAACATAATTTACAAGTGGGTAGTTGAGGCTTTCACGGTCCTCTAACTTAGCCATGGTCAAGGTTTTGGAAAGAGAAATTCGTGCTTCATGGAGAAAATACCCTTACAATAATTTTCGAAACAGTGATGATTTACTTACGAGCTGCCATCACTTAAATCCGGAGAAACGAATTTTATTTTTTCATTCGCAACTTAGGAAATGCAGTTAGTCTTCAAATGCGAGCAAGAAAAAATAAGCGATGCTTGTACGAATGATCGTAGCCAGGGATAAAACTAAGCCACTTGTCAACGTCAGAACTCATTTTCGTATGAAAGCTTTCGCATAAATCCTTGTTACAGTGTAGAAACATGTGCACCCACTATCTGAGTCGTGGTAGCTCAATGGTTAGAGCGTCTGACCGGTCATCAGAACGTTGCTGGCTAGATTCCCCTCTAGGGCTCAGAAATCGTTTTTTTGAGATAAAGAGTTTTACGAACGTTCACTAGTCGCCCAACTCTCATTTAGTCTTCATCTACGCTTGTCGACATTGGACCGGTTGAAATTTCCATTAGAGATGTCCAAGTTAAAGTAAGTTATGGTTCATTGGAAGGCTCATGAGAGTTTCTTAAAATCGATATTCTCTGTTGAACGTATTAACGGTTTGCCTTTGGGGTAATAACTCTTATACAACTTCTTGTCGACCAAACCTGATTGCATGCCTCGTCTGAGCTGTTGAAATCTAAGCCCGATAAGCAAGTCCTAAATTCCACCTATGGGGAGATTACCGACCAAAGTAATGAACTGTCAGTTATTTTATTTCATCATTTGTTACTTGTGTTACCATTCTTTGTTCTTCATCCACCGATGAGAAAAAAATAAGTATTCTTTCGTCTCTTGGGTTAAAGGATATCAGCTTGATCTAGTATGGACGAAACGATTGACCAGGGATTAAGTCACGTACTTAAATCCTGAGAGTATTAGAGTAAAAACATCTACAAATTTTGACTAGGGAACCGCATAGGGTGCTTCGCATGATAATTTTTAAATCAAGTTACCTACTTAATATGGCTGAGCACGCATGTACAGGGAGTGAACTTGTCGACTTGTTCTGTTACGAAAGAAATTGTCAGTGGTATAGTATCAAATGTTTAAGTATTGATTCGATAAGTCTCTTTTAAACTTTGTGCATATATGTATAAAGAAATATCAAGAAAAAAGTATTGTATTTTTGAAACTGTGCTTAAGTTTCAGCGCTGGTGTTACCCTGTTAACCCTAGATGATTAAACAGTTTGACAAATAACTAATGTGTATTCAGCATTAATTGTTACCCCTAGGCAACTTCCTGTTCTGAACAAATAATTTAGTTAAACTGTACGGATGATCTCCATCACATGGAATGCTTTGAGCGTGGCCGCTGCAATCATGTGCAAGTAATTTTTTGCTCAATCATTGAGCTTTGTACCGTTCAAACAAAGCTCAAACTGAAGCAAGTGTACCGTTGTCATATAATCGCGGGGTAATTCTTGCAGAGATTTTTTGGTTGAAGAAGGATGTGTTCCACTGCCAGAACGTGAATATTCATCAGGGGTTGATTGTTTAAAGCTTATCGGAGGGATAAGTCCTCAGGAGTGAAGCGCGTTATCCATGCTTTTAACAACCGAACATAAATTTTATCTGCCGAATTAACTATCCTGTGGGTATCTCCTTATTTAATGAATAAAATTTAAGTTCAGTTCAGTACTCGAATGACGTTGCTCACCTGGTACTACTTATCTGGCGGATAAGGTATCCGAACTTTAAACAACCGATCCTTGCTGGTTAATAATTATACAAGTTATATTCTGCACGTGTGAAGGAAATGCTACTCTTCAGAAAACGTTACTGATAAGGAACTGCATTGGAGCTGGTATGGGTAAATAGATGAGTCTAGGACAGATGGAGAGCAAGAAGCCTAAAACATTTTATATTTGTACTGTATTTTAGCTAGCTTTTTATGAACCCTCCTTTCACAAAAGCAGATTGACGCCGAAATCAAATGGCTAAAAATGTTATGCGCAATCATACAAGTTTTAGAAACTCTCTTTGTTAACCACGTTAATTTAATGTAATTACTTAAAACGTTAACAATTTTTTCTGGCTCATAATTTTTTCGAACATTTTAAGAAAAGAATTGTGTTAAAATTTTTAAATTGTATACAACGTTGATAAAAATTTAGAAGCGTTAATAAGAACCAAACGCTTTTAACATTTGTCATCATCAGTTTGCTTGCGTGCCGCCTTCCTTCAACTAGCTTCCTTCATTCAGCGCGTATGAGGGCGATAAAGAGACATTAAATCAGGGAAATTAACCGAAATCGTAAGACAAAAGGGTTTTTTAATAAAATTGATTATTAAACTAATAGTATCCGCAATCCTTGACTTGTGTTTGTAACAAAAATGTCTTAGAATAGTGAAATTGTGTACGAACTGAAGGTGGAAACTAATGATATCCGTGATCATTAATGAAAGTGAACTCGAATGCGTAATGAAGAGAGCTAGGAAACGGAATCTGTGGGACTGCAATTAATACTTGATCTGATGATCTACTGTAAAATTGTTGCAATAAAGTGACATAAACGATTGGATAGAGTAGATAATTTCCATAATCCTTCGTTCGGGCATTTAACTGTTAAAATAATTGTATCTGCTGAAAGGAAATAGGATCGTTTCTAGGTTTGTACTTTTCATTCTCTAGAATTAACTATAACTGGTGAAGGATAATGCAACGAATCGAAGTCAGAACTGAAAGTTTCAATGATCTACCAATTTTATAGTCTTTGCGATCTCAGCTATGTTTCACGCAGATGTCCTCGGGAGGTCGCGCGTAGTTATACATTTTAGAGTTCAAGAGTTGACTATAGTTTAATTTGTAAGACATTTAAATGCTAAACAAAGGTTATGGGATTCAGTCACAATTGTGGCCAATTTTTATTTTGTTTTTTTTCCCGCTTTTTTTCCCCGTATTAAAGGAACAGCCACAAATTGTTACGACAACAAATGTATTAAAAAGCGTGAATTTGAATTAACTCCATTAAAAGCTAATGTGGAACCTCCCAAGCGCCATGAAAATGTGCGACTTTACCAGTTTACATAAAAAGTAACCACATTTCATTCAAATGTGCGTCTCGTGTTACACTTTCGTGGTACACATGGCTTTGTTTGAAACCATTCATTAATACCAGTTTGATAAGTTTAAATGTAAAACTATTCTTATGAGTAAACTGGCAGTTCTTTGGGAAGCAGAGCCAATATAGAGCACAGTCCAAACATCCCGTGCATTTCCCCCGCACCATAGCAATAAAATTAGGATTTCAACTTGGTTTCAAAATATACTCGACTTTGCTTAGCTGAAGTCTTTCTGTCTTTTTAAGATGGTGAGGGCGATAGTGGATCAGATGGGACATCTGAAGACATGGATGAACCTAACATTAGTAGGGACATCAAGATAGCCTCAAGAGTAACGCGAACAGGTGAACCTGATATCAAGAAACAACGGACAAACTGAAACGTGTTAAAAGCAACGCATAACTAATTAATTTTAAACTGTACTTGGATAAATTCGGATTTTGCATTTTCTATTTAATCGTTTATGGCCGTATAAAAAACGTGAATGTCCATTGTAACATCCCTGTGATAAATCAAAAATTATCTGTTAGATTTATCTAAGAGGAACGAGATATACACACACACTGCGCTGGCATTGTCCTTCGTTGCATTCTGGAATATTTGATTACACGATGGGTAAACGCGAAGAAACACATTATTTGAAACTAGCACGTATATTTGGAGAAAATGCTGTTGTATAATTTTCAGTACTACCTTACCGTGTGGTTTTAACTCAGGAACAAGATGCATACAGTCTGTTAGGTGTGTAGGTATTTTCTTCAGAGAAAGTATATGCACCGTCAGCAGTCTTAGTCATCATAACAAGAACCTAACATATATCGCAAATGTTATTCTGGCAAATATTATTGGTGAACAGGTTAACTTGTGCTTTGGTACCTTGTTTCCTCGCGTTTCCCAATCGTTACTGTGATGTAATTATGGTATGTGTTGAGGACAAATATTTTATAAGTATTTAAAAATTGATTGTTTGATGTGTATGCTGTTCTAAGGTATCATGCATTTGTAATTGTGTAAGATTTTTGAAGGTCGACATTGCGACGAACGTTTTCATAATTGTGCCCATTTTTGCCACTGGGATATTGAACATGTCAATGTATTTACACTAACCTAAGTCAATGAATTATACACACATTAAATGTTTTGAAAGTTTTTTCTGTTGTTATTGTGTATGTACAATAAGCAAAGAGCTGGATGGCACAAAGGCTTTGCTGAATATATGGGGCATTTCATGAGGTGATGGCGGTGGTTTTCCTGGGACCGCTAGCGATATAAATTCAATTAAGAGATGGTTTTTCGTGTGAGGATCAACACGGAACAGAAAATTAACCCGTCGAAGTATTCACTTCATTGGGTATGATCGCTGAAAACATAATTTTAACAGGGTCAGGTCACAAAACCCTTTACGACGAAAATTATATTTAATTCAAATACAAATAATTCATTTTCATACAAATAGTTTAACACGCGGTCTCGTTCTTAGCCAGGGTTGCTTAACCGGATTCCAATTATCCCTAAGGATTAATAAGAACAATCTCCGGGGGCAAGATAGGCTCGCGCGCTAAAATCATATGTGAAAATTAATCTTGCTGCCGATCGTGGAGTTGTGGACTGGCCAACAGCCCTACACTCTACACCAGTAAGTAACGTAGAGTCCCCAATGTTAAACCAGATGTTAGTTGGTCATGAAACCCCCTTTTTTATCTCTCTCCTATTTTATTTTGGCTTACGCCTGACGATTTCTACGCCATTTTAGGGGAGTCATCCGGCCGAGAAAGGGTTATAACTATCTCAATTGTTTCCTGGTAGGATCAGACTTCTATTAACTCATTAAGGTCGGAGATGGTTGAAAAAACAATTCGAACTTCATGTCAAGCGCGCAAGAAAGTACTTTTCTGACTCAATTTTTTATGCAGGTTTTAAAGAAAATCGGTTCGAGACGAAGCTCAAACAGGAAGTAGGTTAAAATGACATACGTTTGCATAGTGGATTGATATCTTATGTTTGAAGGGTCGGACCGAATGGAGTTAAGGAATTTAAAGACCTGTTCATGTGAGCCGGGATAACTCATCTCGGCGAGATCCACGCGTCCTTATTTTATATGAAAAATCATTACGTGTTCACTTAGTAAACGAGCCAGCCGGTCAGGTTTTATTTCCCACCCTGAGCTGGGTGAGGGGATCTTCGTGAAGTGGGACGAAAAATTTGCCATATGAACGCGTAATCCCGCCTGACCGGGATGATTTGATTTGATTTGATTTGATTTGTTTTGATTTGATTTGATTTTATATAACTTTGCCTTGATTACAGTAGATTACTACTGAGTCAAATTACAAGGCTAGGAAAACTGCAACAGTTAACACGAATTACTGCGGATGCATTACTACAATATAAAAATATATAGTCTAGGAAGAAATTACTGGAAGAGGTCTAAAATCAGCAAGATGGGGGAATACATAGATTACGGACAGAGTTACATTTGATACAAATTGATTTCCAAGAACGTGGGTCATCGGAGTTGTAAGCAGAGCGAACAGCAGAGTAGTACAGTTCTTTTAGTTTAATTTTAAAGGTTCGTAGAGACGATGAATGACGTATTTCGTTTGGCAATGCGTTCCATACTCTAATTTCCCTTATCAGATATGATTTGCTTAATGTGGATGTTCTATATGGTCGTTCTACAAAAGCGCTACCGTCTGTTTTATGATTTATTCTCGTGAGTATGTTGGGTTTAGTTTTCCTGGGAAGAGTGGTTTCGTCCAGTAAGATGTATCCATTGATGGCTTGAAAGAAGAATACTATATCCAAATATTCGTGCCAAAAAGATAGAGGTTTGTTTCAATTAGTCTAATTTGAACCATTATTAGTATCAGATGTCTTATTTTGCAAGATAGTAGAAGTAAGTTCAATATTAATTAGCTCAGGTGGATGCTGACTGTCGTAATACCAGGTATAAATGTAATAATCACGGGTGTAGAAGCAAACAGCTTCATGCTTTGTAAATTTCGTCCGCTAAGGTGGAATGAAAACACATTTCTTCCTGGTGAGGTGGGATGAAACAACCATATGAACGCAGAAAGAGTTTATCCCACTGAGGTGAGTATACCGGCTAGCTGGGCTCATATGAACAGGCCCAAAGACTCACGTCCGTACAACCAACGACAGCGTGGAAGGCAAAGGTTAAATTCTTTTTTAGTAGGATGCAACACTGATAAATGAAGGTTCTTATCTTAAATTAAAATGTAAAATAATCATCTTGACTTAAGAAAGCAAAATGTAAGTGACGAGTGGTCGTACAAATTCAACAAATAAAAACAACTGTGGTTTGCCGGCATTCTCGAAGAAGACCTCACTGATAGTTTACTCTAGCTGAGGGCAATCGATTTTACTCGTCAAAGGGAAAAGGAATTAAAAGAGCTATCAGTCGAACATGACGGTACTCATAAAAACGCACAAGTTGTTCATGATTGTTGAAAGCCATGAGCAATGTTGTGCTACACTCCTTGAACAATGTTGCCAACAACGTTAAACTATGATAAAGATGTTAAAGTTTTGTTCAACCAAGTAACTACTTATTCCCAAGGTCCAACAATCATTTTAAAAATAACAAACATGGTTATTTTATCAATGTGGTTTTCCCCCAGCTCAGTAGCCAAGAACCATCGTTGCTTCATCAATGCATTACTGAACAACACTGTTGAAATAATGAAGAACGTCAATGTTATTCATCCATGACAAGGATGTTGGAGCAAACATTATTCGGCCAACAATACTGTAAAAACTTGTGAGATTTTTGCGTTTGTAGAAGGAGTTCACGGTTTTTGACAGGGCTGAAAAGGTTCCCGGAGTGGTGTGCTAATTCCCGTTTTCCAGCCCAACTTTTTTCCAAATCCCAATTCCCACTGTCCAAATCCCATTCCCACGAGCAGAATTCAGTCTTATGCATACCAGCTCTTCTCTTCACGTCTGCATTATTATTTAATTGAGGCTGGTTACGACTTCTAAAAACAACCCAACGATGATCCAAATGTTACAAATGTTTAGTAACGTGAATACGCATGCCCTATAGAGTGTTTGGCTCAGTTACCTCTAAAAAGACTGGAACGAAAACTCCAGATTGAATTTTGAAGCCAACAATGGAGGATGACATGTATGTATGCCTTTTACGAAAACTACTACAAAAACCTTAAAAACATCAAAAACTTTATCATTTTACGCCAAGGTTCGTTTTTCTGAGACAGCTTTCTACTACGGAAACTTCTACCCTTTTTTCGTTTTGCTTGGATGTCCTAAGGTTTTTTAACGGATATTAGAGAAGACCAGGACGAAAGCTTCGTTACTCTCACACTTGATTTAGTTTTGATCATTCAGGGATGTTGTTATTTCCGTAAAAATGAGTGTTTACGAACTAAAATAGATCAAAAAACTGTTAGTATTGGCTTAGTGTAACTACACGCACGACACATGCGTAATTTATACCTACATGGATGCCTCCATTTAGGTCACAAAGGTTGTTGACCACAAGACGAGGGGATCAGTGGGAAAATAAAACAATCTGGACAATCTAGCATTCCTACTCTAAAACTGGCGTGAAATAGACACTTTTAACAGTTTTATGACTTTCCCAGTGGACATGCTTTAAGGCGATTATCTCATTCCCATTTTGGCGGGCTTTTTTCCCCATTCCCAGTGAGCAAATCCAAGTCGCAGTAACCCAAAATCCATTTTCAAGAGCAAAAACAAGACAATCCCAGTTCCCATTCTACCCCTTCTAGACCCTCAGTGAACAATGTTGTCCTACACCTCGTGAGCAATGTGCCCAACAACGTTGTTCAGCCATGATAAATATGTTGCTAAGGTATTGTTCAGCCACCAGTGCTGTGACAACTTCTTCCTAAAGTCGACCAATGGTACTAAGAATAATGAACACGATTGTTCTAGCAGTGATGTTTTTCCTGTTTCAAAAACTATAAACAACAGTTGTTGTTTCATCAATCCTGAACAACGCTATTGGAACAATGGAGAACGTCCTTGTTGGTTCGTCAATGTTTTTCATCCATGACAGTGCACGATATTTTTGCAACTTTGTTCAACCAACAATTAATACTGTAACGACTCCTAAGAATTTTGCACGAATAGTTGATATCTATATAACAACAGCATACATATTTAGCAGATTTGTACATTCTTAGTATGAACTGCAAACGGGACAACTTCTGCACTTGCAAGTCTAACAAAATTCATTGTACACACACTTGGTTGACACGCACCGGCGTTGGATGAATCAGACAGAAGTGACCAACAAATTTACAGATGACGAAGTCTTAGCGACAGGAAAACATTTTAAGAGTATTTTTTCTAAGAAAAGTTTATTTAAAGTGTTCTGCTGGAGAGTGATTCCTGAACCAGTACTTACCCTTTCGACGGTTTGTATGGAAACTCTGCTTGGCCTATGAGTTACCTTTTCGTTTATGATATTTAAACAAACTTTGAGTGATTTCTGACGATGTTGGCACAAATTATTGATAGAATTTACCAATTAGTATCTGTTAACAGTTGTGTTGCTTAAAGGACATTGGCAACATTTTTCGACCGACTCTATATTCAAAGAGTATATATGGATAATCTTCGATATGGCGTTTGTTTTGCCAATATGTTCTTATCTAGCGAGCAAAAGCAATGAAAAGTACCTTAAAATCATTCAGTTGTCCGCCATCTTGAAGAAACTTCCAATATGCAAATTTATGCAAGAATACATTTGATGACGTCAATTGCAGGGTAAACGCGATAACAACAGTTGCCAGCTCTAGTGAATGGTCGCAAATTGCGTTTGTTATTAGTACTGAATTATTGAAATAAATCAAACTGAAAGTGATTGACTGTGTGACTGCTCTGTTTAACTTGCTGTAATGGGCGTTTTTTTGCGCTGTGATGGATATTCATGTACATTTGCGTAAAAGACCTAGTAGCTGCGTCGAAATTCTTGCGTCAACTTTGATTAGAGAGCTTATCTGCATCTTTCCCATCACAAATTGCGCAGTTCAAGATTTTTGCTAGGCTTTTCCTTCCTTGGTAAGGTTGAGATAAAATTTTAAAATTAGCGCTTATATTTCTTTCAAATATATATAAATGTAAGATACGTTTGCGTGATGCAGTGTCTACACATTAAATCACAACACTTCACGAATTAAATCACAACAATGTATTCTCCTGTACACAGCAGTTGCAATCGTGATAGCCAAAAAGTACCAGATGAAAAGACCAGTTTCTTTTCTTTTCCTCGCGGAAAACACCGGAACAGCAGAGCAGAAGAAAGGCTTTGAT
>JBAHVQ010000029.1:434286-457172 GCA_036872915.1 Nanipora kamurai
GTAACCCAAGCTTACCTTGTCTTGCTAATATAATTCGCTCTACTCTGGTATTGAGCACTCTATTCGTATGATTTTTTTAAAGATCTCACTTATCTATATATATATATAGAGAGAGAGAGAGAGAGAGAGAGAAAGAGAGAGAGAGAGAGAGAGGGAGATGTCCGTAAAGCCTAAACTGGGATCTATAACATAGAATCTGGTAACAATTTATTTTAAATAATACAATGTAGAATTCCAGTCAAACGTAGTCTTAATGAATATCAAAATAACGATGTGAAATAATGATGGTCTGCATTTCTGTAAGTATATAACGATCTATAAAGATCGTCTTTGGAAACTGATTTAATTACAAGATTTAAATTCTAATTATTTAAGTGTATCGTCATTTCCCGAATCGCCAACTATGATAGTACTTGACCCATAAAACGGGACAATCACGATAGCCACATGTCAGACTGTCGGAATATAATTCAAATCACTGGTTAGTTTATACAGAATGGTCATTCTCATTTCAAACATATCCCCAGGTGCCTTCTCGTTTTACTATTACAATAAATTCGTTTTGGTATAACTCATAAATGAATACGTCCGGCGGGTACATTTTAATGTTCATTCTCCTCTTTCTTTCAACGAGGACTTGTCTGGTAAAAAAACAAAAACGTAAAAAAATAGACCCACGGAAAGGCAGAGAACAAAAAGTACTCAGGATTTGCATTGTTGATGGACGTTAAACTACCCTGAAACAAATTACACTACGCTTTTCCCAGGCTTTCAAAGATAAAGGCTGTCTTTATCCTGCAAATGATGTCTTGGCAAGGCTCACAAGGATACTTTGCCAGACTCAGTATTTAACGAAAGAAAACTTTGTTGATTCTGATAGATCTGAGATTAGAGGAAACCTAACAATACTCTACCTTCTTGTGATGACTAAGTATATAGTCTAGCTGTGTCGTCTGTGGGAATATTTATGCCAAAAAATTCAACGTAAAAACGAATTTTTTAACCGACCACTCAATTACCCACGATATCTACAGTATCGGCTAAAATTGGCTGTCAAAATCACGAAACGCAAAGTCGTAGCAAAACTCGCAAAAACTAGACAGTAATAGACTGTAATACTTTGTTTAGTTTGGTTTAGTCTGCTTTGTGTTAGATTATACTTCAGTTTCGTCACACTTGCTACATACACAAGATATTAATCCTCAGCAAGTACAGATCTAAAAATAAACTTACAAGTACGCGAGTTGAACTCGCGCAGATTGACAATATCTGGTGAACAGGTTAACCGAATACAAACACAAAACGTCGTGTCAGGCAGAAATAGTGAGAAGCAGTTTTTACTAAAAATCTGATATGATAATTCTGGAAAGGAAACTGTTAACGATTACGTTTGCGACGGAACTGTGGGCGTCTAGTTGGGATTTATGTAGACGTATTCTTCAAAAACGTTATATCATCATTTCGTAAAAAACGTTACAGCATGCAGAGACATCCTGTTCTTGCATCCTGTTCTTTCAATTGCCCATAGTAGATCATAAAATGGGTACGGAACGGAATAACAGAAATATCGAGACAATCATCGACGTTAAGTATAGAATATTAACACTTGTATTGGCCTTTCCATGGCCCACAAAGCTTTTCATTATGTTGAACCCACAGTCTTCATTTGGCATTTTTTAATTTTGCATGGGATTCATTTTCTCGCGTATAGAAAGGTTTGAAAGTGCAATTGTAAAAGGTAAAATATGTAGACATTATCCCAAATATTGTTTACTGATATCAGTGTTACTGGCTTTGCCATACTAATTCACCTGAAGTATAAAATTGAATTATCCGCGTTCATTAATTTATTACTCCCTTAGACTTGTCTGATGCGTGATCATGAGAGTTCGTGCTCCACTGAGACGAAATGTTCTCCCTTATGAACGGTTAGTCTGTCTTGGAATCATATTTGACTTTTGGCTTGTGTCTCTGGCTACTTACCCTTTTTCAAGTCACAATAATTTACGACCTTGATTTATTTATCAATGACCTGTTACTTAACGAAAAGATAACAATGACCCGATATCATCCCTTGTCCTCACCTGTATTTATTGACACGAGTGTTTTGATTTTGGAAGGGGGAGGGGGTTAACGCACAATCTTCACAGTACAACTTTTAATTACAATTTTAAGACACGTTTTTGTATTTCACAGTTGAAAGTAAAAATTATCTAAACCTGGTGAGTGCAGAACTTTATACGTCGGAGCATGTGTGAAATATTGGTTCAAGCGGCATTTTCTGACATCTATTGAAAGCCAAAGCAAACTTTTAAAAATACACGACAACAAATAGTGGGCGATTGCAAACTAATTGGTATAGTGATATTGGACCTGCCAGATCAGTCAACAAAATATAGCAGAAATTCCTCTTCAAGCTTTCTTATTAGACTGACACATATACATCAGTCTTAACACTTTCGGATCGGATTTTCTGAAGAGCGTTCTTATATGATCATAGGTAATATTTTGTGATATCATGTGATGCGTGTGTCGGGAACAAGCTAGCATACATATTTCATATAAGCAATCTTTGTTTTTCTTTTCTCTTTACAAATTGACGAGAATTAAGTATTCCTGATCCCTTTAATTATATAAAGAAACACTGGTAAATCAGTTTGCATGCACACCGATAATACATTCTTTTTTCAGTTTCCTAAACCGACTGTACCCATGTAATATGTCAAGGTCATAAAAGGAAGCGCAAATAGAAG
Source organism: Nanipora kamurai (assembly GCA_036872915.1). Taxonomy (NCBI): domain Eukaryota; kingdom Metazoa; phylum Cnidaria; class Anthozoa; order Scleralcyonacea; family Helioporidae; genus Nanipora; species Nanipora kamurai. The sequence goes on from JBAHVQ010000029.1 coordinate 437,040, forward strand.
AAACCAGCAAAAGTTTCTATTGGGTATACACCAGTTTAAGAACAAAGAAGTTAAGAAGACAAAGAAACGTTTTGGTGGAAATTAACAATTACGAGGGGTCCTCTTCGATAATTATATTTCATTAGACATTATTGTGTTTATAATAGCCACATTGTGTTTTGAATACCCCCAGACTCCGTGAACATATCAAAATCCAGCTTACTTTGCCCTACTTTTGTCTCACGTTAAGACTGTTCATTATTCTGCCAACTTTGTCTCTCTTATTGTGATTGAGGTTATTATAGCTGGTTAATCTGATACTGTTAACTATCGCCCAAGTCTGAAACACATATTCAGATATATGCAATAAACTACTTCATCTTTTAAAAGATACAAAAATTAGAGTTGAAGACAGTAGGCAGTATTGAACGGCTTGTAGATATTCAAAAGGTTTGGGAAACTGCTGGAACTTAAGAATGGTTAAACTGACTTTTCGAGCGAAGGCCCTTCGTCGGAGTGAAACGTCACTTCACTCAGTTTAACCATTCTTAAGTTCCGGCAGTTTCCCAAACCTTTTGACTATCTACAAGCTTTTAAAAAATACGTCTGTTTTCAATGTTAATATTGTACAAATGGAGGCCAATCTATTAATCCAAATTTATCAGATGAAGTTATTTTTCTTAAAAGCTAATAATCAGATGATAAAAAAGAAAGTATTGTCGATGCGTCTGACATTTTCAGTCGAATCACTGACTCAAAATTCTTTGCCAGTTGTTACCAAATAATACACGCGATGTGATATGTTTTCGGATTACTTTGTCTTTAATTCACTTTACTTTATCGTCTGGCTTTCCTCGCTAATTTTGAACCGTAAATCCGATAAGACTGCCCACTAGTAACTAATTACCTGAACAAAAAACAAGATTTTCCCGACAAAAACTCATCAACAACCTATGGACTTCATCAATCCATCAATTTCCAGACATTGAACCTAAAGACTTCATTTGCTTAATACTGAGAACGCAAGACCTGACTCCGGTTCCCCTCATCAGTTTTTCCTGCCTATGAATTCGGATCTGGCAACGTCACAAAATCCCCGGTAAACTTAATACCTTTCAGAAGGGCCCGGCTTGAAAGAGTAAAAGGTTCATTAGGTAACATTTATTTCAATGGTTCTCTCTCACCAATACTTCATCACACTTCAGTTGTGTATTATATATCGTCTCTGACTCTCTGCCAGATTCTGACGAACGTTTTCGCGCCATATCCTCATTTTGGCATCTCTTTCAAGCCTTCGGCGCCTCTCATCGAGTACAATTAAACGTGATGTTCACAGCAGCGTGACCAGTCCTAGATTTTCTTAAGGGCGAGAGCAAAACTGCTGGAAGGGCAAAGTGCTACGGAAAATTTCGGCCCTTAGGTTAAGCCTATGAGAAAACTTGTGAATTTCAGGCCCTTTGATGCTGATTCTGAGGCACCGTTTAAGCGGTATTTCTGGCAATAATGCTTCAGTTCAAAAAAATGCTTCAGTTCAAAAAAAATTGAATAGCATACCCCCTTTACTCCTCCAGGCCACGCCACTGCATTTATACTTTAGGTATTGCGAATGATTTGAGGAACTTTCTGAATTGTGCACTTTAGCTTTTTGTGAGAACACGTTAATGGGATAAACATGAAATATTCCCGGTTAAGTGGATCATTCTGCTTGTCTCAAGTGATGTTGAGCGGATCTGCGTTTTGGAATGTGATAATCTTTAACTGCAGATTGATACATAGCAAAGATATGAGAATCACGGCACGCGAAGTGAACCATAACTCACTTGTTCCCTTCCAATATCCATAGTTGAACGATATTTCTATACATGCAAATCAAGGTAAAGGTATAAAAAATAACGCATCTAAAGTATCTTAATGGCATACTTGAACTGCGAGACAACAAGCTACTTTTACTCACTGGTAGTTTGGCCAGAGGATTTATCCTCTGAACCACCTTTGCATAAGGTAGACCTGATGGGAATTAACTGCCACATACAAAGTGTTCCCTCAAAAAAAGATTTGCATCGTGAATTAAAAAAAAAATAAACGATATACCAAGATCTTAACCTGCAGCAGAAAAATTGAAAATGAAATAAAGCACTTTAATGCTTGGAATGGGAATTGTCGAGGGAAAGAAAGGTCAAAACCCCATGCGACATCTCCTAGTAAAGGGAATTATTTATAGAATGATCAAGTGAGTGAATTTTAAGAAGGAAGGAAATTATTACACTGAATGTATTCCTCAATAAGGTTGTTGATCTGTTCACTAAAGACCAAAGCAAACAAGTTTGAAAGAATGCAGAAGCCAATATTATGTCGTCCCTTTCAACAGCCAAAAAAACTAGTCAAAGTCTTACATACTAAGTGAACAGAATTTTGCTGTAGATACTTCATTATATTATTCAGTTTCGTCAATTCTCTGAAGGCCTATTTTTAGAATGTAAGCTGCGCGAAAAGGTGTTTCGGGCCAACATAAACAACGCACAAGTATATAAATGTATCTAAAATAGATATGGCAAGATTAATTTATTTACTTTACTCCGGAACGCATAAACTGACATTCTCTCTGTAAGAGTCAGTGAAGTAAACTCGAACTGGACTTTCCTCGACGAGGCCATTAAAAAAGGGAGAAAGGGAGCTAGTCCTAAACTAACAACAAAAAATAACAAAACACACATACACAAAAACGTATGTGAAGAATATTCAAATAGCTATGGGTCTCAACCAAAGGACGGTGCATATTCAACATTTCAATTCTTTATTGTTTTTCATTTACTTATGTTCTTCATTTACTTATATTCTTTAACCCCGAAAGTCACCTTAATTCGTTACCTAACGTACAATACATTGGTCTTAATCCAGTTCCTTTTTTTGTTTTTCTATTGATCTTATAACAACGATTTGGCAAACTCCAGATCCATTCTTAAATAATTGAAACTCCCGATCACCTAGTCATCACTAGATAGAGGGCTGATTATACAAATTTTTTTTCAAACAAAGATACAAACTTTTACCTTACGAGTTACGGCTTTATAAATTTATTTATATACACGGTACTGTTTAAGCGTCCCACTGCGACCCTGAAGCTACTGGATAAAGAATGGTCTAGAAATACAAAATATTAAAACTTAACTAACACGAAATGTATATAAATATGTATAGATACGTATATAACTTCATTGGTGTTGGGTCTTTCTCGTTAGTCTTAGAAGGATGACCAATGATTATGATGTTATCGATAGTATCTCTTGGTAACATATGCATCACAAGCCAGTTTTACGGTGTAGAGTAAAGTCGAATGGAATTTCGTACAACGTTAAACCTTTTCGTATTTCATTCACTGATTAAAGTTTCATTTTTCAATTTGATTTTTTGTTATCAATTATTAATAGTACCGTTGTTTTTCGCTCAAATGCAAGAAAAAATTATCGTACAGTCTAGCCTGAAATTCTCTTTATACATCACAAAATAATTTCTCACGAGATTTCTAACCGAGCCCAGGCTGTAAGCATCTATGAAATGGGCTTTAAAGCATGGTAAACAATCTGGTAAGTTATTTCAAAATGCTAACAAACCTTATGTTTGATGTCTGATGGTGTCTTTTAAAAATTAAAATACTCATGCGAATTTTAGTTATCTGGATAAAGCAAGGTAGCGGTTTTGCTATTTTGTGGGTAATTTCCTGTGAAACACTTTGTTTGTTATATCGACAGTTGCATAATAGTATTCTGCAAATAAAATAAGAAGGATTTTTTATTCCAATCGGAAGTATATAAAAAATTTTGCCCTTATTGGATTTAGTTTAACTTAATTTATAATATTTGTTTTTCTCACTCTCATTTTGTTTTTGCACATCAGAGTTTGCCTATCCGGTCATATACAATTAGAAAAATGCAAAGTTATTTGAAGGTAACACTTTTAAAAAAGGAAAACAAATAGACTAAAAAACTAACCAGTAAACTCGTTAGCAAAACATAATCATTTGAGTAAATCAGTGACTAGATGCACGTTCCAATGGAGAAATACTTATTATACAAGGTTCGAACACGCTGCCTGCGGGCCAAATGTGGTGCGCTTCACATCAAATATACGACCACCTGAGATAAGAGAGTTTAAGTAAGCTTGTAGAAAGCTTAATTAAAAAAGAGCCGGTGGACGTTTTTTGGGAAGTACTGTGAAAGCACCTTCAGATATATTATTACGCCAATTGAAATGGATCCCATCCATAACCTTATCAAATCGAAGAAAATTCTATTAGTGTTTCACTCTAAGCGACGTTCCAACTGAAATTTCCAATTTGTATACATTTTGCCGCTACGCACATGATCTCAAAACAAGGTTGTCCATTAGTGATTTACATCTGTTGGCTGTTAAATCTAAGCTTGTTTAGTCAAACATACATCAAAGCGGTTGGACGTTTTTTCAACTCACCAGCTTCAGAGATCAAATATACTAATAAGTTAGCTGCTTTTTTATTTATACGTCGAGTTGAGAGTTGATTTCTAAATTTGAAGTTAGTCATTTGGAATAATTTTCTTTAAATTTATTTTAACATAATAATTTCTATATATGATCTTTTCTAAAAATTATTTTTAATACAGAAAAAGTCAACGGCCATTTGGTATAATAATAACAATAACAATAAAAATAAAAATAAAATAATAATTCACTATGAACATGTCGTCGGCGCTATTGGCTGCAACGAACCGCCTGTCAAGAGGAAAAATAACAATAATAATAATAGCTATAATAATAGTAACAATGACAATAACAATATCAATACAATAATAAAAATAGTAATAATAGTAATGGCAATGACAATGATATTAATAATTCTAACGAAATCGCAAGAGTGAAGCGTGTTTCACCCTCTAAGCGTAGCTCGCTCAAAACGTCAGGATTTTCTTTTTTCACTTTCTGCCATTTTTCAACCATTTCGCTTTTTACACTTCCTTTACACTGCCAAAGCAGCAATGGGTAATTTCTACTTTTTATCACTGAGAAAGCTTTACTGCCACTGCATTTTGAACGGTGGCTTGAGTTTTTTGTTATTTTTTTTTATTTGAACAAAACAACAATCTTTGATGCTGTAATGACCTAAAATATTCTAAATCCAGCCCTAAACTTTTCTGAGCAACAGGAGTTACTTTTTGTTCAAATAACTATCATAACGGCTTAGCGCCGTCTTAGTGTCCGAAATACGTCGTCAAAACATGGAAATGCTTTCGGTGACGTATTAAGGCGAGGTTACAAGAAACGCTTTTTAACGACAATTCTTATCACAACAGATGACACGTGTCAACCTATTGCGCAAGCATGATTTGTATGTCGTGTCGTCGTCACGAAATGTTCCTTCTAACATCACCTTCGTGTAGAGAGAATAGTGTCGAATATACTTCTAAGGATTGTAACCTGTTTCCTTTTGTTTTTATCGAAAAATTGTAAAGTCGTATTGCTGTTGATTTACGTTACAGTCTTTTCACTGGCTTGGCAAATTGTATAATAAAAACAGGAAGTATAGTTTTAGTAAAGTTTTGGAGCCCTGTTTTCCGAACTTGCCTTAGGCAACAAAAACTGTTAAAATTGCTTCTGGTTAAATGACCAAAAGCAAATTATGCACTCAAAACAAACGAAACCCGTAAACACTCTTTAATGTCGTTCAAGCTGAGTTTTAGTAGAAATAAAGAAGCTCTAACAGAATAAAGTTACACTATATTTTGGGCTGCAATGTTGGATGATAAATTCATGTCTGCTTGAAGTCATTAAAAATGGTGGCCAAAAACCAAAGGACGTTTTCCTGGTTAAACATTTATTATTCTCGTTAAACTGATAACATGAAAAGATTAAAAACGCCTTTTTAACTGTTTTAACTTTGTGCTTTTACGGCACAGTTTGCTTCAACTCCTTCCTGTCCATATAGGTCCTCAGTGACCTATGGAGACTTTAGTATTTTACTCTGGCTAACGCCAGGCGATTTTACTCGTCAAGGGGAAAGTTCTCGGCCAGGAAAAGCTTAATGTATACTGAAAATTCACTGTGATCGCGTTCATGACCAGCAACAACTTGACGAACTATTTCTCATGGCCAACGCAAAATTTTGAAAGCCAAAACTTTAGAATCCTAATTAAAAACATCACCAAGTAAGCGTTTTCTGGGCTCATAATTTCATGCTTGCTGTACAAAGGGATATCCTTGCATTTTTACAGTGACTGATTACATTTGAATAAGAATAAACATGAATCAGTAGAAGTGCAGGAGAAACGTAGTCTTTGATAAATGTCCTTGATTTTCCAAGACACGAGCCTGACAACCGGCAGAACACACACAGAAGTTCACACACACTGATCACAACTTAAGATCATCTATGAATGGCATTTACAAAATAACATTTCCGAATCGTAGGCCATGGGCTGAAAGCCGTGTTTCTATAAACAGAGAAACATGGTGTTCTTTTTTTCCCTATTTATAAGTTATTTAATGGAACCAGGCAATATATTTTTCCGTTTTGTCATCTAGTCTTCAAACACGCCTAGAAGTTTGCAAAAACTCGAAATCGGGTATACTGATGATACTTATCCTTCGGACTCGTTTTCCCTCTTCTGTTTCCCGTACTTTCAAACTTCCACTTGTGTTACAAAAACGCGTTGGAAACACGGAAAATATTTTTATTTCCTAAGTGGAGATGTCCACTTGGAATATATGCATGTCATACAAAAAGAACCAGCTTACACATTTGCAACTATTACTCGCCATTCGACAAGTGTGCAGTCAGTTCATGAAGGTCAATAGTCGTAGGTCTCGATGGTCATCAGAAATTCGTGGGCTCAATTATCATTGAAACATTTTTAGTATGAACTTCATCGTTAGTGTTGAGATAGTTGTTTTGAACAAAAAGACCACCCAAACATCACAAAACGTCAACTTTGACCGAACGGAAATTGAGACAAACGGTTCACATTTCGAGCTAGTTTTCTTGCTCTCATGTAAAACTCTTCACATCAACTTTACGACAAACGGAAGGTTGCTACAACACATTAAAACGGATTAATGACCAAGTACACACAAATGGTTAATGAGGCGAAGGAAAATATGTACATTAGTGTAACTCGAACAAAAGATACGCTATGCTAACGAAGCACTCGTCATGGAGTGGTTCTGAAGAGAATTTTCTGAAGTTCTTCAAAACACGTGTCCGTACAAGCTTCTTTAAGTGAGAACGGAAATTCTAATCACCATGCAAATTTGTTATTCGTTTCAGTTTCTGGCAAATAGCATTCTTTTTCAACACCTCATCTAACATCTGGCAACATTTGTTGTGTTAAAACCACTAAAATGTGTTTCTTAAACAATGCGACGCAAAAAGGTAAACTGTTTTGACGAACTTTTGCTCTATTTTTACAGTCGTTGGCAGTCCAATCTCAACCTGATTACCAAACGAACCCAAAGTTACGCTCCTAAATTCTAAAAGTCATGTTTGCGTGATATATAGTACCTCATAAGGGAAGCGATTACCAAGACTTGTGAAAGGCGGAAATGCTCCTGTCCTTTTCAATTTGTAAATGGCATCAAATTACTTATACCTTGCAGTTACGGAGATATTAATTACCACGAAACATTTACTTCGGCCCAGAGTCAAGTTAACTTTCAGCGACTAGACGTCATCTCTTCTTTCCAAGTCAGCGAGAAAAATATGGAACGAGGAACAGCTCCGTTAGAGAGAAAGGTAAGGATCGAAAAACCATAAAGATGTAGTTGTTTCGCCACATATACTTGAACTTAAAAACAACCTCTTTCAGTTGAGGACGTGTAGTTTAATATTGTATGCGAAATACCGTATGAATAAGGTGTAAAAAGTCCTCATGCAGGGCGCATTACTAATGATAATTACACATACATAAAGGTGGGAGAAAAATCAAGAGAAATTGAAAAACGAATTGAAAATATAGAGGAATTGTCTTGCTTTTACTAAACGAAAAATTTTTCGAGTTAACATCTTTCTCCTTTCTCGCTCATCTTCGTATCCACATCTCACGGTGTTTACAAGGATTGTCTGCAGTGGCTAGAATCGAATTACTTTGAATTACAATGGAATTGCAACGCCAAAGGTCTCATTTAAGTACAGATTTTATATACTGAGAACACAAGAGATCATTTTGCTTTTAGTGAATGTTACTACAATCATGGGAAGTCAGTAGACGTGCATGCTTCTAACATCAGCTGTTTAATACATAAGTTTGTATAGTTTCTGGCCAAAGGCAAAATGAGTCAAAACCTTTTTCCTGCTTTGGACCACGATCCACAGGATTTTCACAGCCACAGATGATGTAAATTCAATATATTATGGGGAAATTAAATGTTTTTAATATTAATACTTGAATTATTAATATCTTTAATATTTTATCCGAAAAGCAAAAATTTTTTATAGAATATACACTTCATTCAATATTTTCTGTACGTCAGTCTTGCCGTCGCCTTGTAGCAGTCAACAGACATACCCTCAGCCCTCCTAACTGAAGCTAAACAATGACAAATTAAATGCGATCGTTTCTAGCAGTTACTCCACCAGTCTTTTACCTCACGTAATGCCAGATGAGTTTAGCTATTTAAACCCTATTTCTGTAATAATATGGTACACGTCTACAACGCGCATTTTGGTCGCTGATGCATGACCACTGATTGATCCGTCCACACAAGATAATTTAGCCCAACAAAATCAGAAATAAAATCTTTGTTTGCAAGATTCGTTTTAAATACTGTGAATTTTTACCGTTTATAGAAAAATGAGATCGTTTTCAAAGACTGACGAAATGTAATAAGAACTAAAGTATAGCCGTCAATTTGAACAAAACTGTAGCCAAACAAATATGGCAGCGTGTTTCGCCTCTTTGACTTTGGAAATCCTGGAGTCCTAGACATGACGCGCAAGTAGGTAATGCACTTAAACTGAAGGAAAGTACGGAGATTGGAATTTTGCTGATTATTAGATAACCGCTTAGGGAAGGATAATCCAAAAGAACTATATTCTATGACTTCAAATTCCCCAAACGCAAACATTTAAAGTGGCTTTTATGACATCTAAACTATATTTTTGCGTCATATTTAATCCTATTTTTGGGCGGAATACGTTTTGGAGACATTTAAACCAGCGCGAATAACAAAGAAAAGAGACTAAACTTAAACCTGACCAGGAACTTAACGAAAGAGTGATGCGTTAAGGGAAAACCACAGACGTCGCTCACTGCGCGTCTTTCGTCCGACCACAGTTTGAACTAAATTGCATGACCCAGCCGTTTCAAGTTTCATAAAATTGTTCTTCACCGACATAGCCTTCTCTGACGCTCACTACAATTTGGAAGTCCTACGAAAATTGCAATGACAGTATATCACGGTTTTCGATAAATTAGGGACCGCTTCAAGGCACACAATGATGTGGAATATCCCTTCCACATTTCTTGTGGAAGAGTGGAATGAGTTTATGTAAGAAAGCATGGAATGGTCATAGTAAAGATTACACGTTTGTCATTTTCTATAAGTGGGAAAACCTTTAAAACAGGCTTTACCTCAAATAGAATCGACGGTTAGTGTTTGGTCACGAAGGGCAACAAAAACAAAGAAATTACTTGTATTGCCCTTCACTGACTATCACCTTACAAAACAAAATGAACCGAAAGTTTAAGAGCTGGCCTTATTTTTCCTTACATTTGCGTTAACAAATATAGCTACAGAAACTGGAGGAGTAATCAAATGGCAGAACGTTGCACAGTAAGCTTTAAGTTCTTTCTCCTTTTGAAGAAACGACCCTAAAGACAATTTGGACAATTATTCATAATGAAAAGTGGGCAGAAATGAGCTGCATAAGGCCCGAAGGGCAAGAGAACGGACTTGAAAAGAACAAGCCGCTTCCTTTCGTCTTGCAATAGCGTGAGATTTAGGGCGAACTATATTAAGACTACGGTCATCTACGGTTTATAAACTGAATAATCACATGAAAGAGAGTTTTGTATAGAAAAACGGAGCGGAAGTATTTATTCCGGGACGGATGTTTGTATCCTAGCAAATGATTGAGTGCCGGTGAAACTAAGAAGAAATTCACGTGTACACGTAGGCTAAAAGAACATGGTTGAGACAAAAGGGAGGGGTTGGGGGAGAGGTTAAAAAAATCATCAGGGAAATTTAGTTTGAAACAGAAGAAGATCATAAGCCATTCGTCACATTTTGAAAGTCCAGTCTCTGCTATTTTCTCACCTTTGAAAGTTTAATGTCCCTGGCAACATTATTTCTTTAGAAATAAATCAAGTGAAGTGTGTAAAAAAAAAACTTTTTCCCGCCAATCGCAGCCCATTGAATATAATTTGCAGCAAAGAAAGTGTTGAGTAAATGAATAAAGTGTGGGATTCTCTGTTACTAACACAAAGAATGGTGTCCCTGCAGTTTCTTTTGTACAACAACTGCCCAGTACGACTTATTCTTTGTATTATCATTTGATGGATAATTAGGGGGTGTTTCGACAAAATTGTACCAGGCTTGCTAAAACGAAAAGCCCTTTTCAATAATTGTTTTGGGGAGAATGAGGACTGACGCAATTGTTTACAATTGCTTTCATAAGAATAAAAGATAATCCTTGTGGCGTGAGCTAGTATGCTAAACAATCCAATGACCGCATTTTTAATACAAAAGCTCTCGACTTGCCAAGATTGCGTTGAACAGTTGACACTCTAGTATGTTTATTTTGATTCATGTATGGCAAGTTAGAATGTCTTGTCGAGTTTCCCCCCTAAATTGTCTAACTTGAGCACGATCACCTGAGATTGAGACTTTTCGTATCAGTTTGATTTTCGAGATGACTCCATGGAAAACTGTTCCGCAGCAGATGGTTTCGGGCTAGAGAATTGAAAAATGTCTTAAATTTTCTCAGCAAAGTTACTAACAAGAGGGATGGATTAAAACTTCACTTGATGACTAAGTAAAGGCATTCCTTTTAAGATCAATGAATTAAGACAAAATTCAAACAAACGGAAGATCCGGATATCGTTCAAAATATGTCTTTGTCTCATCTGTCAAGTTGGGTCGTCACTTCTAATATAGTCGTCGATTGCTTTGCATTTGATCACCTCAAAGCGGTTTCGTGCTCGACCGACCGAATTCAAGCTGCGAACACTTTGAACGCACTTCGGAAAACAAAACAACGCCGCAGTTAAACGAACGCCTTGATTTAATCGAATTGGTTAACTCATTTGCCAAATCACAGCTAAAATCTTTAGCGACGTTAGCCCTTATCTTCATATAAAATGTATTATTGACAAAATCCTTGCATCAAACAGACTGTTTGCAAGCAGCGACTTCGAAATCATAACTGTCACGTGATAATAAATTGACCCCACTTACGCGGTTACTCCTTTGATTGGCTAAAAACTCAATTAGGCCATCTTTGCGGTTGACAAGGTATTCTTAATGCTGCCACTCAAATGGAGATGACCCGCTGATCACGATATAAGATACCGACGCATGCTGCTTAAGAGATTCACCGATTCAAGCTCTCTTAAAAGCATGAGAAGAGCTTTTGACGTTCAGTTGGCATCAGCTTTTCGTGAGTTCAGGAATTTCGAGACCGAAGTCAAGCACCAACAACTTCACAAAACGATAACGCAGGTTCTCTGTCAAGCTAAGTACGTTTATTAAATCTAGTTTCTCGGCAAGAACTGACACATTGTTTATTAATATTTCAAAGACGCTCAGTTCGATATTTTCTTCTCGAACGTTTTTGTACTATACTGTATTGGAGTGTTACGTACATGTGTTTACACGATCCTTTCGCTGTGTGTAGGTCTCCAGCATGAAGCAGTCTCAAGGGAAAATGGAAATTTCCACCAGTATGTATGGTACGACACAACCGTATGGCCAAGGTCATCCTGAATTGTATCAAACAACGGCTTTCAATACGACTAGTGATTTTCAACTCGTCAACACGGAATGGCAACCTAAGGAACATCAAGCGCTGGGTTTTGCCCAAAAACAGTACAACAATAGACAAGAACACAGAAAAGACGAGACCAAGAATATGAGCCGCTTTTCGGCCCAGTTGGCGATGGGGAAACCAGCAATTGAACCAGGTGGTAGTTCGCATTTCACTTCTGCCAGTTACAGTCGGCAAAATAGTTACAATTATGACCATAACTGTAACATAATCGAAAAAACCGCTATACCAAATCACCTCATTCATTCTAACAAAAACCTGCCACAAGAACATCTGTTGTCACCACAAAACAATCAGACGCTTCAGTTTAACCGTAGCTTCGAGGCGGGTTACGTTCAGAAACCGTTCAACGTAGTAAACTCATTTTCCGATATTTCAAATCGATGGCCTCATCACAACTCTAACCAACATTTCGCTAGTAGCAATTTCACCCAAGGCCAACCAATGCAGAGTCCTACAAAGCCTTATAATTACGCAGGAACTTCACTGGGCGTCGGAACAGATGTCAGCGCTACCAATGGTGTTAACTTTACTGACAGTCAAGATTTCTTTTCAGCTAACCCAGGACCTGCATTCGATCATCACGAAATGCGCAATGACCCGGGAATGGGGATTCCATCTTCAAGGCCCTTATCGCGTAAAATGTCTAACTCCTCAAACTCCATGTTATCTGATACGCCAGTTGCTGTAAATTCTATAAAAAGTGGGGACAACATCAACTTCCCAGCCATTAAAAATCTTCGTCCACCGAATGCGTCATCCCACGAATTCGAGAAAAACTCCATTATTCGTTCACTACAAAATGGACTTTCCAGCTCAGAAGACCTCCAACAGGCTACCAAGAACAGCAACACTATCACCACCGGAGGCCACTACGACTACTTCAGATCTCAAAGATCAAATGAAAAGATTGTTCCACCAGTCGTGAAAGTTGAGGTTGGGTGTGATAAACCCGTACCCGCTAAACGAACCCATAACTTTATAAACGAGAAAAGTTCGAAGGTGCCAATGAACAATAACGGATTTGCCGGCAACTGGCCACATAAGAGTGATTCACAACGCTTAATGGAGGAGGAGTTAGCTGTTATAACTGCCAACCTGAACTCTGCTAATCTGCCGCAAAACATTCAAAGCAAACCAATAGGGTTTGATCCAAACAATCCTTGTAAAAGTAGAACAATTGAAAGGTGGGACCTGGGGTTATACCCCGATAATATGAATGTTGGCAAGCTTGCTAGTGACGGGAACGCAGTGACGACCCAGGACGCCGAGGCAAGCTACAAATGTGAATGGAGCGGTTGCGGCTTGGTGTTTTCCGAGCAAGACGACCTCGTACGGCATATTGAGAAGGTTCACATAGATCAAAGAAAAGCCGATGATTCGTTCGTTTGTTTCTGGGAGAATTGTGTTCGTAAACAGAAGCCGTTCAACGCTAGATATAAGCTGGTTATTCACATGAGAGTACATAGTGGAGAAAGACCCAACCGCTGTACGGTAAGCGTAGAGTACAATCTTATTCCTGCTTTTTATTCCATTTAATTCATGGTTGCTTTTTCATGTTTTTATCAACAATTAGCGAGATTTCATCGGTTATTATGGGCTAAAATAGGACAGATAAAAAAGATTGCCGCCAAAATTTACCTGATCCTGACAATGAACTGTTATACCAGTTAGTCTATAGACTATACTATCCGCGGTACTTTACTCCTAAGAACGCTTCAAAACTTCGCAAATTATAGTCGTCCAAAAATGATCATGATAATTTCTCCAGTGAAGTAATTAACGTAAAACAGACAGGTATTAATTAGTATGTAAATAGTTTCATCGCGAACTTAATTTAAGATTCTTTGGTGCGTAGTTATGCAAAGCAGCTAACTCCCGTTTCCCTTCTAGCGATCGTAAACAAACTAATATAGATTGCTTGGAAAATGGCTCAAAGGCGAAGTCATGTAGATCGTTTACTGCACCGAGAGCTAACGACACGGCATGCAACAAAAGATAATGATATTTCATTTATCGTTCAAGGTTAATAATTAGTATCGATGACTTAGACAATACTTCTGGAAGTTTGTTCATAAATGAACAATTAGAAATGCGCACGAAGTAGTTATTATCTGCCTTAAGCGTCTCGGATAGTGTTTCCACCGATGTTGATAATCCTAAGCAAATTACCTAAGTGAAAATTTCGTATGATTGAGTGAATCGTCTTTCATACAAGATGTAAATATTCAACCCGACAAGTAAAAAATATAAAAGTTTGTATGTATGTTCCTGTATGTATGCATGTGAATAGTATATATATAAATACATATACGTACATAGATATGTTCTATGAAATTGTTCTGTTGGTGGGATAGGGTTAAAAGAAAACTTTGCCGTCTATCATTCTGAATCTTTCTTTTGCGACAAAAATAGCTATAACATGTCGGAAAGTTTTTACTGCAGACTCGTAATTATTAAAATATGTGAAAAAGTTAAAAAATAATTAACAAAAACTGGAAATTTGGGTGGAACTGGAAAAACACTTTATAGCACAAAATAGGTTGACAGAATGAGTAAAATTAGTTATAACTGAGTCTTAACTATATCGCCTATATTAATAATTTCTCCACGCTGTCTCGTTAAATTCTAAGAGTTGGGGGAAATTTGAGTGCGCGTTGTGGGCAGAACATTCGTGTCGGCTTTTACTTTTCCTGTCACAGCTCTTACTTTATATTTGAGTCTCTATGGAGATGCCGCTTATGAATAAAAGGACAGAATACTTGAAAATTTCTATTATTGACTAGTGATCAGGAAATGACGTCTCAAGTCGAACGACTTAAGGAATCGAAGAGTTAATTATTCATAGAAATTTACCAGAGTATATTTCGTGTGTCCATTCTAAGTATTTCTACTGTGAATAAATTTTAGAATGCTTAACAACTATTGAGTAATTTTATTCTCTTTCTCTTCAGTTTCCGGGTTGTAACAAGGCCTTCTCGAGGTTGGAAAACTTGAAAATTCACCTAAGGTCACATACTGGAGAAAAGCCTTATTTATGTCAGTACCGCGGTTGTCCAAAAGCCTTTTCTAATTCATCCGATAGGGCCAAGCATCAGAGGACCCACATTGATACAGTAAGTGCCGCAGTTGCCACGTCAAAAAATTCTTAAACAGAAAAACATTAATATAAAAATCTCGAGGGAATCTTTTCTTGAATTAACAACCTTTTTTGGGTCAGTAATCATTGTATACGTGTGTGGAAATTGGCCATACTTATTACAGCAACCTTTCCAATAGCAGATAGGTGTTGTACTTAAAAGGTTGTAAACTGTATATAATGTTCAATAATAGTAATAATAATAATCATAATAATAACAACAACAACAGCAACAATAATATAATAACGATTTATCGAATCTTGTATTGAGCTTCTAAATATTCCCGCTAACAATAATGTATTATTATCTGTTGTAGAAACCTTATGCATGTCAGTTCCCTGGCTGTCCAAAAAGATACACGGACCCAAGCTCACTCAGGAAACATGTGAAGCAGCATAATGACAAAACCAGGACGCCTGGGAAAAGAGTAAGTACTGAGCCACAGACGACTTAGGTTTCTCTTGCAGAGTAAGGCCTTTGAGATAACTGAAAGAGATCGTTATGTAAGAGATATCCCATCAACATAAACAGCTCAATGGCAACCAAATCTTCCAAATACAGTAATTAAAATTACTGTTCCCTTCTTCTGGTTTTATTCCAGGTGAATCCATCCACAGAGCAGTCTGTATCCAAACTTTGCAAGATTGATTGCCTTTTACCTCCAAAATGCTACTCTAGTATTATCAAGCACACCGCATTTTCAGATTAGCAAGGTAGAAATTGCTTACTCTCACTTTTGCCTCAATCTTTCTTGCAAAGCTTGCCAGCAGACAAGTTGATGTAGCCATTAACATCTACCAACACAGTTTATTCACCATGTAAAATTGTACTGAAACTTTACATAAATTATACCTAAATTCAGACTATTCAAAAGGTCCTGATATAGATTGTCGAAGCCTAAATTTGCCGACTTACTTGTCGGTAATAGAAGAAACTAAATTAAATCATTATCTTTGCTAGGGTGGTAGAAAAGGGAGATCTTCAAAAGCCGCCAAAAACAAGAAGGAACTTCTTGCTGCTGGGGTGACATTTTCAACACCACTCGACACACTTCCTGGATTTCTAGAGAGCCCAACCTACATGGCCAGTACTCCAGATCCTACATCATATGGATTTAATTTCAACTCCTTCTCACCAAATGATACAAATCCGTTACAATTTGGTGAAACTCCAATAAACAAAACCCATTTTGAAAATGAAAATAACCAATTAAGAATACCAACATTTGAGGAAACTTTAAAGCCAGTAATATCAGCAACTTAAAGTTATATTGCTCAGCAAATTTTATACCTATATAGACAATAAAATGAAGTGATTTTTCACTGTACACTTTGTATTGTACTTAAATATTGACAAATTATTTTTAGATATGCATTTTTTCCTGAGATATTATTAGTACCACGAGAAATCAACCATATCAATTTGAAGGTTTTTCTGCAAAATTTTCATCCCCGTTGATTTCTACTACAGACTGCCATAACATTGTAGAGGATAGTTTACCAACATTCTGATAAATTTATCAGCTACCGTGACGAGAATACGGATAAATCCGTTCATATCAAACTTAAGTTAAGGAGTGTAAAACATAAGTTTGTATTTATTACCAGTAGTCTACTTTTGTATATATATCAAATTATTAAAAAACTCCAAAGTTAAAGTCAAACTATCTAACTTGTTCTCAAAATAGTCTACGTAAGAATAACTTCACAAACACGTTGCAGTGTGGTCATTCGGGATGTCACTTCAGCATTTGGGTTGGTTTCCGTCAGACAAGTTTGTTTCTTTTAAACATTTCATCTGAATACCATTTTAAGGCAATTTTGAATCGTCTTTGTGATGGAATCATCTTTAGAGATGTATGATCCAAAAAAATGAACTAAACAAAATTGTCTATGGCTGATTTCCAACCATTTGGTTCAGAGAAACACGAAGTGTAATGAAAACTGAAACTGAAGCAACCTTCTGAATGTTCAGAGAAATCAACTTGTTAAAACTACAACTGGAGGAACTAGTGGCTTTGTATGTAAATGTCTTATAATCTAAAAGAAACCAACAATTAAATACTGACTCGGACTGAACTTCAAAAAAACAACATGTATCACCCAAGAACTCTGATCGGATAAGAGTTTACAAACAAGGAAGATTTTCTTTCACCAAAAGTTATGAATTGCTCATTCGTCCTTATTACTAAGATAAAGTTTGGCCGTATGGAAGACGCAGATTCGTATTTTAAAAATAGGGACGTTTATTCTGGAGAAACAAGATGTGCTTAACATAGGTCTTGTGTTTGACGTGGCCTACATAAGGCGTGAACATCATTTTCATGCCGTTTATAGGAACATTCTCTGGCCTTCTATGCAACGTGTGTCTTATATAAGCCACGTCGTATATGTTTGGTATAAACGGCTTCTAATGGACCAGTTTTTGTTTTACGTTAGGCGCCTCATATTTCTCTCTTTAAACAGCTCAAATGGTCCACGTCGCGTCTAAAGTCCATGGTAACAGAGGGTTTTTCCTTTGAACAGAAAAATAGAAAAGTCTTTATCAGCCACTGGTGACTGAATCGGGCACCAAGGAGTGAAGGTTCATCTTATTTCCCTCAAAAGTGATCCAATAAACCAGTTCGTGTTTGATGTAAGGCGCATTGCACTTCTCTATGCAAACGATTCCAATTGCCTGTTTTCATCTTAAATAAGGCAAGTCATATTTCTCTCTGTAAACGACCCTAATTGGGCCAGTACTCGTATAGGGGCGTATCATTTCTCTCTATAAACGACTCCACTGGGCCAGTTCGGGTCTGAGGTAAACCACGTATTATTTCTCGCAATAAATGGCCGTAATAGGTCTTGCATAAATATTTCTATTATTTCATAAAAGAATGACCAAATTGTTCTTTGCGTCTGGATATCTGAGACAGGAGCGCGCCAGGTCTTTAAAAGTGAAGAGGGCTAAGTCGATTGCGTAAGCGTTAACAATCCTGTTAACCTCAAGTAAGCTGGATGGTTGGTTTCCCTTCCGAGTAAATTCTTTATTTTGCCTAAACAAGTTTTTCTGGCATTATAAAACTTTTATGTCTGTGACAATGAATGTGTAACACATAGTTCGGAGCCCTTTCCCAGCCTTACAGGAATTGTATGCAATGTACTTAACTAGTTTTGCTCCAACCTGTATAAAGAGCTTTGGCATTGTTAACAACTGAAAAGGGAGATTGGGCCCATTGGGGTTTTCCCTCCTTTGAAGCTGAAGCTGAAGCTACCCCTTCAATAGTTTATTAGTTCAACGTTTGGAGTGTCTTACCGGCAATCAAAAGGTTATGGCTTTGATCACTGCCTAGGGTCCAGAACTACTCTGTGGACATGACCTTGATTGCACGCAGTATATGCATAATACTAATGATAACATTAATAACATTAAAGAATTACCTTTGAGTTAATGGATCATTACATTATATTAAAAAATTGTGAAATTGTAGATCTACCATTTCTTAGCTTTTAATACTGTAAAAAGGCTTTAAAACATCTGTTATTCAACTATACAAAAACAGGAGGTCTACAGTTCGCCGTAACCCCTGCTGTGATCCAAACTCTTGACATATAGCTTTTTAAAAGCTACAAAGCGCTCGTCAATTGGCCATTCACCAGTTTCGTGACATATTGCGTGTTTAGATGACGGTATTAAATTACAGAAAACCATAGGGCATTTCTTCGACTAATCTACAAGGTACAGGAATGGACTGCAAAAATTTTGAGCGGGAATTTTCACTCCAGTAGAATAATCGCATACGTCATGGAGAAGAATCGGATGTGACAGCTGAATTGTGAGGATGTGACGTACGTATTAACTGCTTCAACAAAATAACAAACCAGTGGGACAAAAATAAACAGCTGCCACACCAAAAGCCATTTCCTCGACAGGTGAGTATAGTTTGGAAACCCATTATTAAGCACTAAATGACTTACGACCTTTCAGAGTTCCCGTGCGGATTGCGGCAATCTCGGTGTGAATCAAGGACACCGGAAAGTAAAGTGAAACGAGACAGTTGCTATCGTAGACCTAATTAACAGAAGTTCTGCGTTATTTCGTCAATCACGAGAATTTTGGAAGAACGTGAATTGACGAGTGATTGTCATTGTGGAAAAATTTAATCACGGGTGATTACAGAAGATCATCAATGAGAGTGATTATGGATGAAAGATGCCGCATAAAGAACGAAACGAAGCAATCGAGATCCCGGAACTCCGGTCGTTCATTACTGTGACTGCAAACTCAGAACTAGCGTCCACAAATATTACGCAAGATTTCGTTTGTCGATGTCCAGTTTATAACTCCTGAGAGAAATGTTACCCTTTGAAATATAATTCAAGAGAACTCGCTACTAAAGACTGCTGGTGTCTGAAAACGTGGTCATACCAAGTATGCCAAATTCAATGTAAATGC
The DNA here is from genome assembly GCA_036872915.1 of Nanipora kamurai. Taxonomy (NCBI): domain Eukaryota; kingdom Metazoa; phylum Cnidaria; class Anthozoa; order Scleralcyonacea; family Helioporidae; genus Nanipora; species Nanipora kamurai. Next base: position 456,606 of record JBAHVQ010000029.1, read on the forward strand.
AACTCAGCAATAACCGTTAAACCATTTCACAACATATGAACACCGAACCGACGAGAAACTTTCGATTTTTACTACCACGAAATAGTTTTAGCACTAAAAGTACAGTATCACTGAATAAAGCCAGAGTCGCGTATTCAGATGTTAGTAAACTCAGTCCTCTAAATCAAAATCAATCTCAGTGCGATAGGAGGAGGATTTTTGTATAAATAACAGGTAAAATTGACTCAGAACTTTACAAATAAATATGTGTTACACGCGAGCTCTGATTCGATACAGGAGTACCCAATAAAGGACGATTTCCCACCAGAAGTTATGCAGTTTGGGTTGCTCGTTCATTCTTGTTACTAGAAACGTTTAGTTAAACAATTAGAGCGGCAGACCAGTATCCGGGGAAAGTACGAGTTCAAATCCCGCTGTAGCGAACTTATTCAGTTGACTTCGGCAGCGTCAGTAAATCATGCGAAAACTTCTCTTCGCAGTCCTTTAAGCTTTTTTTTTTCTTTTTACTTGTATGGGTTAAATGGTCACCAAATGGTTGCCAATTTGTCATACATTTTGTTAGGTGCT
>JBAHVQ010000029.1:466407-477474 GCA_036872915.1 Nanipora kamurai
TCACCTTTGATGCCTCACAAATGTGGGACATCAAAGTCATTTGCCAGAGTGCTCTAACTGCAAGCAGTGAGCGTGCAAAGCAGCAATGACTCATCCTGTAGAATGCTCAATATGACCTAAAAGCCATAGAGCGATATCTAACTACAGTACATATATATATATATAACTATAGACAGAACCGTTTTGGCCTTTTGGGCCTCATCAGTGTAGTGCTGATGATCAGGATGAAGGTAACTGCTATTTATATATATATATATATATGAATATTTGTAATCCAGGCATGTTTATGTTTACAATGTTCTCCGGATTGTGGTTTTTCTAGTATGAGCTTTCAGTATGATCTTTTCTGGTACGATCCCTACCGGCAACCCTTGTCACCAACAACGACCACAGATTTGACTGAACAAAAACAACAATTCTCAACCATACGAGCATGAGATATGCACGTGAATTCAATGAAGCATGGCACAGCCTAGAGAACCTCACAATTAACAGACACATTGACATCCCCGCAGCATACCAACAACTTCAACAACACCAAAACATCTCCAGAGGATCAAAAGCCACCAATAGGAATGCCGAACAAACCAACCAATCATCGCTCTCCAAGACCAACTAATCAGCCACCAGACCAACCAACCAGAAACTCGCTATGCCTACACAATCAAGCATATATAAAAACATCTTACCCAGAACATTCCCACACTACCTGACAAAGACTTGAAGCACCAAGTTTAAAGCTCGTACTAGAAAAACCACAATCTGGAGAACATTATTTTAAACATATATATATATATATATATATATATATATATATATAGACAAGTAGGAAGTTCAGAATCATATGAGTAGAGTGCTTGATACCAGGGTAGAGTGGAATAGTAGGACAAAATGACAAACTTGAATTACTTCATTTAAACTTTAATCCTACAAATTTGTTTCGTGTGTTTTTGTGGTGATTAAAGTTTAAATGAAGTAATTCAAGTTTGTCATTTTGTCATTATATATCAGTGTAGTGCTGATGAGCAGGATGAAGGTAACTGCTATTTACAGTCATCTTTGATGCCTCACAAATGTGGGACATCAAAGGCATTTGCCAGAGTGCTCTGATTGCAAGCAGTGAGCATGCACACAACGCAAAGTGGCAATATGACCTGAAAGCCGTAGAGCCATATACATATATATATATAGATACTACAGACGGAACTGTTGTGGCCTTTCGGGCCTCATTAGTGTAGTGCTAATGAGCAGGATGAAGATAACTGCTATTTACAGTCACCTTTGATGCCTCACAAATGTGGGACATCAAATATAAACCAAGAATGAGAACCAAGAAGGTTGTAGTGTTGGCTTGAGAATAAAGAGTGCTCAATACCATACCAGCAGAGCAAATAAAGAAGTGAAAATAGACAAAATTTGCTGTTGCTACTTTGAGTTTCATGCGCTCAGGCAATCATCAGGCAACTGACAGATCATTTAATGATCTGTCAGTTTAATAATCATTAACTGATCTGTCAGTTGCCTGATGATTGCCTGAGTGCGTGAAACTCAGAGTAGCGACAGTTTTCACTTCTTATATATACATGTGTGTGTGTGTGACTTTAATATTTGTAATCCAGGCATAGTTGAAAGTTATATAATCCTTGTTCTCCTGATTTGATAAGTTTTACTTGAAATTTTGACTTGGTCCTTCAGACCTTAGTCAGAAGTGATGATTAACTGGGCCACATGCTTTGCTTTCTTTACCTATAAATCTTTGCAATCATAAGCTGTGGGAGTCAGAGTGGGTGATTGGCTATGTGATTGGCTGTTTCCTCTGTGTAATCTCCAGCAATGAGTTCCCTCTTTTTCTATTCGATGTATGTTTGGCAGGATGTAGTTGTTTTGGTTGTTTCAATTGATGGTGTATCATAGGTATTTCAATGTGTCAATTTATAGTTGATTCGTTCATACTGTGCCACTAGTAGTTTTGTTTGTGACCAGTCAAACGTGTTTCCATTGTTGTCTGCGTGTGTGGCTGGAAAAGATCTTGGGTCATATAGTCCAATAGCATTTTTGTGTTCGGTCGGATGTGTTTCAATTTTCTTTAATGTTTCTCCAATGTATTGTTTGTTACAGGTACAGCAGGGGAACATATAGATGGCATTGTGTTGGTCTAGAATACTGATCGAGTCCATGTGTTTTGTAAAGTTGGTTGTAAGCTTGTATGATGGTTTATGTGCTACCTCTGCCTGATGTTGTCTGAGCAGCCTGGCTGTTACAATAGCACTGAAGTGAAACTTAACCATTTTTGCACAAAGCCAGCTAGCTTTGAGTTAAAACTGTACATATGCTCAACAGTTAACATGACCTTTTCCTTGTCCCTCGAAACTAATCCCTTGTTCCTTGAAACTACACACTCAGTTGTGTATCAAATCTACACCCAAAATGTGCTCAGATTGATGAACCATTTACACTCAAATTTGGATTATACCCCACCATGAAACACAGTCTTTAGATATCAATAATTCTGGCAGCTGAAATTGACGTTGTGGAACCATTTTCTTGTCCACCATTCATAATAATACAGAATCCAGACACTGCAGGACTGTTTTTTTCTCCTGATTGGAAACCTAAATTTGCTATTCAGTTACAGTACTGTATTACCGTAAACAGAAATCAATATCAACATACATGTAAATGCCATGGAGTGCTTTGCATATTTTGTTTATAACAATTGCCAACAAGTTATCAACTAAAATTTTCCAGTAGTACACATACAATTTTGTCACCACTCTCTTTTCAAGATCTTGCATAACCACTTCAGCAATTTATTAATCAAAATCTAAATGATCAAAATTCAACAGAAATTAATGCTAAATCAGTGCCTGCTAACACTGATACAGAACAGGTTAATACATACATGTATGTACTGTAAGACATCAGTTCTGTGTCACATTCACAGAAACTGCTGCAATTTGCCTTCTGCTTGTATTTCTCTCTGTAAAACTAATTTATTTTTACTTGCACTATAGAAACATTTTATAACCTTGAAAAGATGAAAGTAATTTACCAAATTTGTGTTCTGTATTAGGATATAAAAACACTGGCTCTTCTTGTGACTATATATCCTGTTACAGGACAGCCACTTATATTGTAAATTGTATAAAGTAATCTTGGAATTCCCAGTTCCATAAAACTTCACATGAATATGATATTGTCTTGTTGGACCAGGTCATGCTTTATGAAAGGAGGCTATCACTCACATGTACCCAAGTGTATATAATCATTAACAATCATGTCTGTAAGCCTGTCTTGGGCTGTTCTGCTGCTGCATATTACCAGTGTCATTCCTATTTCTATACTGTAGTTCATACATTATTGTCACATTGCTCTTTGTTCATACATTCTTGTCAGATTTGCTCTTTTTCTTTTTAGCGTGTTACTGTAACCCACCGAGACACTGTAAGCAAATGAGGCACTGCAGAGATGGGTGACTAAATGCCCTAGGTTTCATGATAACCTCATGGTTGGTGAAGAGCCATATAACATAACCCACACTATGAAGCCCAAAGGGGGGGAGTCACCCGACCAGAATGCATGGCACTTTGCATGGTGTTAGTTACTTTATTTCATAAATTCATGAAGGGTAAGCCAAAATCAAAGACAATTTTAATAAGAAAAGTTAGACCAATCACAGTTGTTCAAATTGCAAAGTAGAAATTGTTCTCACCCATTCCTAAATACTGTACAATTACATAATTGCTGTTTACTCATCATATCTTTCTTGAAATTTATAGCTCCATTTTGGATTCTGTTCCAGTCATTGATATCATTCCTGTTGACACATTTGAAGCTTGTACTCATGAGGTAAACAGTTGAAATATATAACATTTATAAGTACATGATTTTAAAATATTAAAAAAGTTTAATTTACTTATTTTTCTATTTTACAATTATATATATATTAAAATTGAAAATTATACTTAATGTGGTATACTTGTGCATACATGTAGTTATCATATCTACAGTATACTATATCTTAACATTGCCTGTTACATGTACTATTATCTGCATTTTTCATTCTGTATCTTTTGTTGAAAACTTGGGATTCGAATTTGTAAATGTTCAGAAGGTTAATGTTGTGTTAGCCTTAATGTGTAATTGATGTGCTACCTTGAGACAATGTACTGTCCATGGTAATATTTTTTTTGATAATTAGGCATTTACACTAATTATCACATGTAATGGAATTTATATTGGATAAAGGAAATTTTCAGTGTAAGAATGGCATACATGTACTTTTTAAGAAATGGAATTTATATTAGATTATATTAACATTACACTAGGTGTTCGACTGTAACTTACATTCATGGTCTGGTTTTGTAAGACTATATAGTTACCTGCAGCTTTTCTATTTGGCACAACACAAATCTGAGGCGATGGAATCAGCAGCTGTCCAGCAGCTTGCAAGGAACTCCACAGCCAGGATTAGCTGGGAGATCATCCAACGGAACCTACTCCCATTCATAAAGGCCAACCCGAGAAGAGGGGTTTGAAAAAGGTTCTGTTGGTACCTGCTCCCAAACAGGCTCTAACCCCTCATAAACAGTGCGCTACTTGGGTGAGTACGTCAGGCGGGTTCACGATAAGTAGGTGTTGCTTGACCAGAGTCCCAAGGTCTGGGTCAAGTAACCTGGTATAAATGCTGCTGAGACGTGGGCAGTGTTTTGCCAAGGTGTGATGTAGGCCCTGGAGAATATGATGTAGTCCAAGAGTTGATGGTCGGATCTGGGAAGCTGAGATCAATTGGGAGAAAGCGAACTGCAGTGAGGTAGACCTTGACCAAGGCTAGAGATACCGAGTGAGCCAGTTTGGAGATGAACAGCATGAAGGGTATTCTCTGTTTCTGGTGGTGGAGTGGTATTGGCCCACAACATGGGATGCTGAGCACAGAATTGCCAGAACCGTTTCAGACAAGCAGAGTATGTTCAGTCAGTGTTAGCCGCTAGGCCTTGAACCAAAAGGTATTGACATTGTCAGCTCAACGTAAATAGATCCCAGATGAGTTGTGGTGGGACTGGGGTCAGTTGAGCATAGGAGGTGGGCGGTAGACGACGGAACTCTGGGAAGTAAAGTCACGATAAGGCATCAGGGGCAACATTATGATGACCAGGAGTGTGCTTCGTGGAAAGGAAAAATGAAGCTGGTGTGCCAGTAGTGAGAGGTGTCTGAGGAAATGCCACTACAACAATGGGGTTTCTGAAAGTGGAAAAGCTCTTTTTCAGCAATAAGTGCTGTAATCAGGGGGTCAGGCCATGAACTTGCGAATGACTTGTTACTCCAGAAAGCACCAATGCCCTGGAAAGTTGATCTGACAAAGGCTTTGCAATAAGGCCGAAATATTATTGCTCACTTTCATCTTGTTTTTAAGCTCATATCTTGAGTTATTCACAAGATGTTTATTTTCCGGTCATGTTTTGTCTTATATTTCAAATTGTTGGCCGGGAATGAATTTTAGCAGGGTTAAGTACGACAAACTAGGCCCTGGGCTCTTTGCAGGTGCAATTTCCCATGCAAAGTGGGTGACAACCGCTGGCACCGCTTTATGTTAAATGGATTTATTATATGATAATATATCCATTTAAAAAGTATAGTATACCATTCTGACACTCAAAAATTTACTTCATCATATATAAATTCCATTTCATGTGAATGAAATTGAGTGTAAATGCCTAATATTCCTTGAATATACCATCATTCCATTGGCATTACCATTGATTCAAAAGCAGAATTTATGTCCAAGCTCTTAGCAATAGCCTTTGTAGTTCAGTTGGCTGATGACTACACTAGATTTGGAGGGTCACAGGTTCAACATCCAGCTGGAGGTGGAAGAGAAAAATTTTTGCATCTGGTCCAGGTTGGGTTTTAAAAGTACACCATTCTGATGCTCAAAAATTTTTCTTCATTCAATGTAAATTTTGTTTTATGTACAGGGTACCCAAAGGAGAACATCATGCTTAATTATTGGTATTTTCTTTAAGGTTGCTGTTCCACAAGGTGTGACTTACCAGGATCTTCAAGTTCCAACCAACAAGCCAGCAAAGGTGAGGCATGAAAATATATACTGTATTTCTCGGTATATAAGTCGACCTGGTGTATAAGTCAACCATATTTTCTTCAAACTGAAAAACGTATATTTTGTAATTCCTGGTGTATACGTCGACCTAGTATTTATGTGTACCGGTAATGAAAAAGCAAAACACATGACACAAGATATTCACTTTAAGCCATTGTTATTTACATACTGGTAAGGTAAGGTTTGCATTACAGACTGAGTTTATACCTAACACTTTAAAAGAGTTTGATTTTGATTTTAAACAAATATGCATATGTCTATTATTTATACTACAAAGCCGTCAAATTCTTCATCGTCATCAGAGTCACCGAACAGTTCATGAAACTCTTCCCACATTAGCTGATCGTCGAAAATATCGTTGTCGTCACTGTCATCAGAAGACTCACTTCATTCTGGCACTTTGTCAGGGTTGTCATCCTCAAAATCTTGTCCTAAAAGATCATCTTTGGAGCCATCGATATTGTTTGAAATGCCACATTTTTTGAAATAGTGGTAGACAATGTTGTGTTCAATTTCATTCCACGAGTCAAGAACCCACTGCCAAACAGTCGGAAGTGATTCATTGTTAAAGCTTAAAGATTATTAAAGAGATAGCCACATGCCATGCCTTGTTTTCTTGCTAGTTTAAACTAAATCTGCCACATGTTCACAAACATATAATTTTGATACCCTTTGTTTAAGTCAAGGTCTGAATTCCTGAGTCAATTTATTGTCCTAAAAAGTTGACTTATACACTGAGAAATATGGCAATGGGTAAAATTCAAAGGCACAAACTTATGGTACTTGGCAATAGTAACAGATACATGTAAACACAGTCTGATGAAATACAGATAGGCAGTGAGAACAAGCTGTAACAATCTTGCTGCCCCAAACTGTTTGAGTGGCCATTTCTTGGGATAGAAATCACCACATGGGTTACCTGGAAATACATGTTCTATATATTATACCTGTATGTGAGGCTAAGGGTAGAAGTGTGGTGAGCTCATTCACAAATCTGATACATATATTTTCCTCATTCCACAAAAACATGTTTCACCCCTTGATAGGTATCATTTGTAAAAGGTGTCATTTTAAGGGAATGGACACCAGTCCCTCTTTTTGCCCTACCTACTGTACAAGTCCTAGTGGCAAGGACTGCACAATGTCTGGTCTTTGCCACTTTTGTTCAGTAATTACATATGGATTTGCATTTAGTTTTAATCTCCTGACATTTTTGGGAACCACGACATGCAAGTGTTTAAACTTTACTGATTTTTTGAACTGGTCTACAATATAAGTACTAGCAGTATAGGTAATTAGATTATAAAGTAGTTTTAACCCAGATACATGTGTGTGTAAAGCACAATGACAATCACAATTTAGGCTTTTTGAAAAAACACTAGTCTGGTGTTTATTGATACATGCACAGTGTATTAAGACCAAAAGATGAAGCAGGAAGTGGTGTGAGCTAGCAATGATAATAGTTTATCAAAGAAAATCTTCTCAAAGCTCTGACTATTGCTTTCACTGACTTGCAAGTTCTTGAAATTTTCCCGTATTTCTGCTTGGTTCTCCAAGGATTACAGGATCTTTTTAGTCAATTGGGATGTTTTGTGTGCTGAAATCGTCCTTGAATTACCATTTTTGAGCACTCAGTTACAGTTTTTCTGCCCTGCAGTGTGACTTGGGTTGAATTTTTGCTCCATGCAGTTTTCTGATTAAAGTTATCTTGGTCACATCCGAGGAGAGTGTTGTCCAGTTTGACACTCCCAAACATCACAGGTTTTCCCCAGGTACTCGGGTTTTCTCTTGTAGTTGCACTGGACCCATGAGGGATGGCCCTTACTGGACCTCTAGGGATAACAGTGTACTGTACATTTAGCTGATAGGGTTATCAAGTATAAATAAAGGAACTTTACTTTACTTTATGTAAATTATTATGATAGTTACTGTACCTATTGTTTTAGGAGTATCCATTTATCCTGGATCCCTTTCAAAAAGAAGCTCTGAGTTGTATAGAGAACACTCAGTCTGTGTTGGTTTCAGCCCATACATCTGCTGGAAAGACCGTTGTAGCTGAGTGAGTACTAACTTGTGGATAGGTGTATCTGGGAATTAAATCCAAACGTTTTTATTGCTTGGTATGTTTTAGAAGAGAATTTTGTCCAGTGAATGAATAGGTTCTTTAAACTTTAGCTTTACAATCTCGTGAGTCCTCTCCAACTGTGATTTTAACTTTATTTCAATATTTTAATGTTGCCTGCATCAGGTCAACTAAACAATACGCGAAACTGTTGCTTACTAGGTCAACTATGCCATACGTACTATTGTTTCATGTATAGAGTAACTTTCTTATAGGTCATAAGTCTGTTGCTCATTTAACACCACCTTTACTAAATGAATTTTAACAGCATTAAATAGCATAATTAATTATTATCATCATCATTATTATTATTGTTATTATTATTGATATTATCGTTATACCATCCTATATCTGTATCCCATAAAAATCTGTCTCAAGATCTTTGCTTTTGAGAGCCCAAGGTATATTAAGGAAAATGAGCAAGAACATGTGTTCAGTGTTTTAAAGGCGAATAACTATCCTAACGATTTCTCAACAAACCGTTTAACTCATTCCTGTCCGAGGACTTTCCCCTTGACGAGTAAAATCGTCTGGCGTTAGCCAGAGTTAAATACTAAAGTCTCCGTAGGTCACTGGGGAAGGAGTCAAAGCCAGTTAAACCAAGTGCGATTGTTCCGTATATTGAAGGAATTACGGAACCTTTTAGAAGAATCTTAAGTAGTTTCTAGGACTAGATCGGCCAGACCAAGGGTCCGTTTAGAAAGCGTTTAAAAGAGCAACAAAAGGCAGTTCTCTTCTCAAAAAAGAGAATTCTTATTTGTCAGAATACGCGTGCCAAACCAACAATACGATTACGTGGGTAAATTCCAGAATTATTACCACCAATCCTCGATATCATCAAAAACTTTGTCTGGTGACATGGTATATCAATAGTACTCACGCTCCATTGGCTCGCGACAACGGTGGTCTATTACCGGATGCTTATTTGCATCTCATTAATAAATAACGTTATCAGTGATTCTGTGAGGATATGGATAGGGATCTCATACTCAGAACGATCGCCCGGATGAAGACATTTGAGTGTCGAAACGATTGGTCATGTACAATAGCTTTGTAAGCTACTTTCAAAACGTATTAAACCTAAAGTAGCGTTAGACCATGTCCGATTCTTCACCTGACTGCTTAGGGATTTGTACGATCGTCTGAACGTATCTGCTAACTGACATGCCTAACAGCTGATTCCCAGTTGCATATACAGTGCATCCATTCTAATAGAAAAAGTGGGGTATAGGAAATTAATCATAGCAAAATACCTAAAATTACTGCATATGAATGTGCAGGTTTGTATATGTCTGTTTGTATATTTTTTTCCCTGTAGATATGCAATAGCTTTATCTTTAAAGAATAAACAGCGTGTTATTTACACAACACCTATCAAGGTTTGTATATTTTTATCGCCTCCTGAGCTTCCAGTTGATAAATGTAAACATGGATTTGTATACTATAATATTTTTTATATTATCCTTTTCCCGGCAGTGCCTTTCTCTTTGACAGGGAAAATCGTCTGGTGTTGACCAGAGAAAGATAATAAAAGTCTGGTGCCGCCGGGAAAGAGTTAATGCTGAGCTCACGAATACAAGTTACGGCGGCAGCATTGTCGCTGGTAGGATTTAGGTGGTGGGTGGGAAACATGGGTTTGTACACACGTTTCTACTCGCCAGTGAGGTTAGGTTTTAAATCGCATGCTGACATTCATTACCTACAGTCCAAATTAGATCCACAAGCATGCTACTAAAGTGTTTGTGCGGCACTTCGTACAGTCAACTTTGTGCAGCGAGTAATCCTGCAAAGGAGTGTGTTAGGGAGAAATACCCTCAAGGGAGGATCTTGGGGAGGAAAACCCGTGAACGTAAGCTAGTCCGCAAACCAAGAAAAATGAAATGCGATCTGATCTAAGAACAACATAATTTAAAATATCGAGAGAACCTACAGTTTGAAACCGAGTTGGGTTTAGCTTTTTTTTTTCGATTCAAGAATTGTGAGAGATATTCACTTGTTATGATGTTTGAACTCTGAAAATGAACGTCTAAAATATACAAAGATTGATGGAGTAGGGCGAGAAGGACAACCAACCGCCTGTTGGCAGAAGAATTGCACCCCACGCTCAGCAAGTCTACCATACATACCCGGTAGAATGCACCCTTACAGAAAGTATAGTGAATTCTTGTATCGTTATGTATTGGAAATCGCTGGAAACGCGATTTCAGCGCACGTTTCCTGGTCGTCAGAAGAACATTGAATGGTAATTGCCGCACGCTTGAGGATTATCCTTCCCCTCAGCTCGTCATCATTGATCTTAAGATTTCAAAAGTTTTAATGTTTAGAGAGGATAATTTTCCCAAAATTACCTAGCGTGTTTGCATCTTCGACTTAAAAATGTCTGGAAAAAAATTACAATTTACGCCTTGACTTATGTTAACTCATGCCATCGGAATAAGGTTCTGAGCGCAAGGCAGTGATTATAAAATTGTCGCTACAGTCCAGTCTTAACTTCACCTAAACACGGTGGCGCATTCGAAGAATATTCTGAAGCCTAATTTGAGGAAATTAAATTTGCATTTTCCAATATTCCGCTCTTGCAAATTGTTTTGCCTGTGCCCAGGCACTTTGTTGCTAACTTTAAACAATTATCAAGAAAACCTTCACGCCAGTGCTTTGAAACATGCGTTAAATCTAACTCTAAACTACGAATCAAGTTTCAGGTTGATAATTTTCGGTTTTTGTTTCCTCTATCGCAGTAAAATATTAACTGGAACAACAGAGGACGTTCGTCAAGCTCGTATCCTCAGAAAAACGATTTCTGAGCCCTAGGCGGGAATCGAACCCA
>JBAHVQ010000029.1:477574-502766 GCA_036872915.1 Nanipora kamurai
GCGTCTCACCGGTCATCAGAAGGTTGTGGGTTCGATTCCCGCCTAGGGCTCAGAAATCGTTTTTCTGAGGATACGAGTTTGACGAACGTACTCTGTTGTTCTGATATTTACCAAGCTCCCACATCAGCAGGCTTTCTGCTCTGTGTTTAAAAAAAAAATATTAACTATACACTTCCAAAACATGCATAGCATTGAAAACAAAATTTGCCTAATACTGCTTGTTAAAACGTGGATTAAGTCTTTGAACATGGATCGAAAGCTTTTAAAAAGCTACCGTCTTCGTTACATTTTGTTGCTCTTCTGTAATAGGCAGAAAATCTTGGGAAATGAACTTGGCAGATGATGAATTATACAACGGTCCATAGAAACGGAAGTGGGGCCATTGGAATGTTTGCCCATTTTCATGGCTGGTCGACTAGTCGTATGTTCCCCCAGTCATATGAAAGACAAAGTACGTGTGCCTGAAGAGCTTTGGTGGGGAAAATTTGAATTTACCCCGCCTGAACCAGCCCCTTCTGTTAAACGCGCTATTGTCTTAGCCTATCATGCGCGCTAGCTATCATACGCTCTGCTAGACTGACAACTACACGGTTAAATTGCGATTCGCGAAGTTTCTGACCGTTCCCGCTTCACCAGAACTTGACTATAAATGTCAAACAGATTATATACTAATTTGTGAGCAAAGTTTCGAAGTTAAACAGACATCCTTTGGCTTGAATTGCCTATCCTTTTGAACATTTTCGCAAAATTTTCTGGTGGTTACTGCCCCAAATGCAAACATCACGAACGCCACTGCTATTAAGCTACTATACCAAGACGATGATAAAGAAGCGGAATGCAGCGTAGGTAGTATTAAACATCGTGTAAAAAGCCAAAAGGGTCAGCCAAAAGGACTGCAATATAGAAAATGCTGACATTTTCGGAGTGAAACGTCCTCTTTGCGGATTGAGCCATTTGATCAGCAAAACTTTTGCAAGACACGATACAACTAGCCACCGCAAGCAGCTGTATCGACGCGTCTCTCTCCGATGAAGAGCTTTCGCTCGAAACGTCATTATTCGCATTTCTAAGTTTCGGGCGTTCCCTAACCATTCTGGCTTTTTTCTGTACTCTGTATGTCTGTAGAATCGCAGGTATTCATTCTGGTATTCTGCCTTATGGCAGGTTTGAGTTCCGCCATCCAGCTCTATCACAAGAAGCTATGGCCTTTCTTGGTCTACCTCTACTTCTTTTTCCCAGCAATCTTCCTTCTATAACTGTCTTTAGAAGGCCATCGTGTCTCAAAACATGTCCTAACCATCTCACTTGTCGTTCTTTAATAGTCTTTATCAAAGATCTTTCTTCTAATATTTTCCTCAGCACGTCCTCATTTGACACTCACAGGTATCAATCGCAGGCATATAATGACGAATTTTTTTTAGCACCTGTCGAGGGATTTGTATCTATAAATATAAGAGAAGTGCAAGCAGCTTATTTTCGATCTCTAAATCGTAGTTCAAGGCAGTTAAAATTCAGAGCATTTGATCTGGTTTATGTTGAAGGTCAGTGTACTATAAAATCATGTGATTTATAGGAAGATACTGTTGGTCGTGTATTTTAATTCCAGTCTTATCGAAATTTTACTCTCAACCGCTTTTCAAAGGATCAACATGGGCCGAACAGACCAGTAGTTTTTTCACTCTTAAGCAGTTTGTTGTTGTTAATCCATTGTACAACCCATCTGAATCTGGTTTGATTGTCTTAAAGGCAACTTGCACTTAAACCCACCTTTATTGGCATTGCGTGTTTTCATTTTAGTGGTTAAATTAGTGGTTGTTGCGAGGAAATTTGCTGAGAATCATTAATTCTTGGCGCTCTTTGCATACCAAAGTGCGCAGGACTAACTGCTTGTCACTCTATACCATGTAATATATTTTTATCAGTCCGTTTTGCTTGTCTCATGAGAGCCATATAATATTGGCAAATATAAAAACCTCGCCTTGCGGACTCGGTCCGTGCAGTCAAGACCCCGGTCTGATATTTACCTGTAAGGAGAACGCTGTCGGTTAATGAGAAGTTGGTAGTGACTGTTTGAATTTTGTCTATTCCCAAAACCAATCACGGTCAAGAATGGACAAAATTTAGAACCGCCATTATAAATACACAACGGACAAACAAACCGTTCTTATTCCATTCATATGTATCTCAGTCTTGGTAACAGAATTATTTCAGCATTTCACCAGAACTCAGAAACAATTGTCTAAGTAGTTAGACTCGATGAACGTTCGCATATCATATGTTAAATCCTTCATCACATTCATGGTAACTAATTTAATCTGTTTGAATAAAATGTTATTAGTTTTATAATTATTATCAACACGTAAAGCTCCCCCCATGTATATAACAATGTTAAGACAGTTCATAAGGCGGATGTTTTTCCTCCTTTTTTATTTAGGCTCTTAGCAACCAAAAATATCGTGAATTGTATGAAGAGTTTCAAGATGTTGGTCTGATGACTGGTGACGTTACAATTAATCCTAGTGCTAGTGCATTAGTCATGACAACAGAGGTAAGACTTATCGAAAAGTGCTGTGGTTTCAGAAATGTGATTAGTTATATAAATGAATATTTCACAAACAACTTGATCGCGTTCCTGAAGATCATCGTGCGATTTTTGGCCAACAAATAACAAAAAATAGGCCAAACAAGTAGACTAGAGGGACAAAAAGGGTATAAAGCCCCCAAATATCCTGGAATAAATAATCAAACTTGTGGTCCAACATCTCAATTAGTTCTCTATTATAAACACTACTGCTTTAACACTTGGTCCAAACAAATCTGTTTAATAAATTATATCAGTCTTGCAAGACTTACTGATGTTATAGTTCACTAAGATGCTTGGATTCTGTATACAACTGTTTATCAAACCAGTAAATTAGATGTTCTTATTCGTCAAAGAAAATCTCAGTAGTGAAATATAAGTCGAAGAAGATCACTCATAACAAAGAGACTGAGACCCAGAGTTCAAATCCGACCCCTTATTTTTGCGAGGTCTAAAAGCCCTTGCACATGATCAAATATGTGCATTTAATTGGACAATGAACTTATTGAATATTGATGAGTTTTTGAATGACAAGTTAAGTTCCAGCAGTGAATCGTGGGCAATCCGGACGGTATTCCATAGAACCGCTTATGACGGGATGAAATCTCTTTTTCGATATTTTGAGTAGAAACCTCACAAATTAATAAAAAGACAACACAAAAACTGAACGAACGTTAAATTGATGAAGGTAGGAGTCAGAAAACCTATAATAAATTGCTTATTAACCGCTTTTGCTCGGTCTTTAACCGAAAATATTTGCCGTCGTTCCTTTTTTTTTGTGCAGACCTCTCTCCTTCATTGCTTGGTCTGTAGGAAAACCATTGGCAAATACTTTCTCGCACAAAACTTACACTCGGCTGATAATTAATCATCATTTTTTATCGTTATATACTAAGAAGGTCATTGAAACATTTTAAGCTTTAAAATTAAGTAAAAACAAACAAAAATAAACACGAGATAAAAAAAAAATAATGCTCACAGTCAAATGAGTTGTGGTGGGAATTCCGTTGACTGTGTTCAAGTATAGCAAAATAACACCAACCAAATTTCAGGAATCCTCAGGATTAGTAAAAAAATAAATGTTCTTACCTTTCGCCTATTTTTAAATTTATTTTTTGTGATAGATTTTGAGAAGCATGTTATACCGAGGCTCGGAGGTAAGTGAAATTAATATATTAAGTTAATACAAAAAAATTAAAGTCAAGACAAATACCTCGTTTGAGTAACGAGAAATTATACCACAATTCAGAAGCCTTAGCAAAATTTTTTTTTCTAGTAAATTTAAACCGTGAAACAAAAGCAACTATTACCGTTGATCCCACAGTGAGGTTTTCTTCGTTTTAAAATCTTACTAACGAAATGAAAGGGTCAAAACAATTGTGGAATGGTCTATTCTGTTGGTTCACCCAGGAATAGGCCATTCCACGATTGGACTACAAAACACTGAGATCGTAATTATGTTTACCGCCGTTTTCGAGCTGTCATTGAACAAAATGACTTTCGCAAGTGTAGTTTTACTTCGATGGTACAAATTTACTTGAAGAAAGGGACATTTTAATGGTTTAAATGCTGTCACGAGCACTCTTGACAATGAGCGATATTCTGAAGCTTCTCATGTTTAAACACAGTTAGCCTTTAAAAACAAAAATAAAGATGTCGATGGTTTTTGAAAATAAAAAGTAAACGTTACTAAATAAAGGTGGTAGCAGTTTTATGGATCTGCGATGGATAGGACGATTTCTAATGATAACTGAACTGTTGAACCTAGGTTTATGGTGTTTGTCGAAGCTTGCCATTACCACAAGTTGGGCACGATAGTGAAGACTTCTCCTCGAAAATAACATTCATCCTCTGCCTTCCAAATAAAAAATTGTCTTTGCGGCGTACCCAGAAATATTTTGTGGGTTGCAACATTCGCTGCCAATCCCCGATTAATGCGCTATATCCTAATTTCGTCTTAAACGATATGATATTTCTAAAGCAAACCGTCCTGATCAAATGCCTTCTGTAAGTTTTCCAGAGAAGTCAAACTCGGACTCCTGGTCCTACTGGACGTAAACCTCCATATTAGGCCGTGATCGTACGCTCATTGGCCTTGAATCCGAAGATATTTTTTGATTTCTTGTTCACACGTTTCAGTGTCGTGTGCAATAGTACACTTTTTTCGTATCTGTACAACTTTCGACGTTTGACGAAGTTCGAGTTGCTTTGTTTTAGGGTGTTCCGCACGTCCGTCTCTTATCAAAGGATATATTAGGTTCAGTGAACTGGGTGAATAAGGGTAATATCCTCTGTAACAATTTTGAAATTAACGAAAGGCTCGTGTTTCTGTATGATAACCTAAATGTGGAAGGTCTACACTAAGGATGCCTGCTTGAAGTCAATAGACTGCATTTAGTTAGTCAACCAATGTCACGTAAAATGTGTCCTTAAACAAACATGTTGTGCGCTGACCAATATGTGGGTGTAGATTTCAGTGTAAATATAATAATTCACATTGGAGTTAAAATTTGATCTTGTTTTGGACGGTTTTAAGGTAGGAGACTTAGTTATCCGTTTTGCTTCCTCACTTTGTTTGTTATCGATTACCATAACTGCTTTCATGATTTCTGTGATGGTCAACAATGTAATTAAAATATTAAATCGGCCAGTCCAGTGGCCTAGCTCTGTAACCCGGCCTCCATCGAGCGTCGAACGTTGTATATATCAAGTTGTCTGTTTGTCATAAGTGGAAGATTTTTTTATGATTCAGAAATAATAGAGGCACAGGTAGAGTAAATAAATAATGTACAGCCAAAGCCGCAGAACCTTCTGCGAGTTTCTACTTTTAACGTTTATATTAGTTCTGTTCCAAAACTTTCTATTACAACTTTATGTTCAAAGAACTTAATATATGAGGGAGTGGTTACTTTAAGGATGGCGGCTACTTTCGGATTTTTATAGTAATTGTCAAAAAGGTGACTACTTTCGAACGTGCGGTTACTTTCGAGATTCTACGGTTGTCAATTCTGATCCGGATGTCAAGTTTCCCTAGCCATATCTCTAACTTCATGAAAACTCTTTTAATGCTTCAATTACAATAGTCACAATCTCTTCTCATAAAAAACTTTTACATATTCATCATCTGTGGTTGTTATTGGCTGGTGTTCATACCATTTGTCTCTCCTCTCAAGCCGCACACAGTTTCCAGTGAACAAAGTGTGCTAATTTTTCGTGTCTCAAATTATACCCTTTTTGCGCTTCTTTACTACATTATTTATTATTATTAATTACTTTAATTGTTATTATCTTTAGCATTATCATTATCATAATGATTTAACAATTAATGAGCACTAGTTTTTTTATGAGAATGCGGTCAGCGAGGTTCTTCCGAGATCACTATCGCTCGTGAAAAATAAGGGGAGAATTGTAGCAGGCAATGCCAAAATACCACTCAAAAATGCACGTCAGTGTTGTTTGCACCCAGACACCCTTTCTGTCTCCTCTTTCATAATGGATACCAAATTAAATGTTCTTTTATGGATATCTTGACAGGCCTTTCTAACATCGTTTTAGAAAAGTTTTTCTCTGTGAGTACAACAATACCCTCCTTGCAATATTTTGGAGTAGAATCTCGAAAGTAACCGGACTGGCTACTCTCGGAATAAGTGGCTACTCTATAAGGGGCGTTAGTTTCAGAGAGGGGTCACTTTGGGGTTGCTAATTTTTGTATCGGTCAAGATGCAGTGACCGACATTTTAATGCTAGTTGCATTCGAGCGCGCCAAGGTGCCATTTTTTGAGTTGCTTCAACAATGAGTGCATCAGAGGAAAAGTTATTTTTGTGGGTGAATAGACTTCTTTCATAAAGGGAAGCATTTTAAATATTTCTTTATGGGGATCTAAATTTGCCTTATAACCTCGTTAGGAAGCAAAAGGGTGCAAGTAACTTTCAAGAACTATGGTTACCGGTGATCTATCTTTACAAACCGAGCGAAATAAGGAATAATAGTAATAACAACAATAATAATGGTCATGATGGTAATGATACTGATAATGATAATGATAATAATAATGGAATAATAATCATAATAATCATAATCAAACAATTGATTGTTTTGATTCGAGATCCATATCGGATCGTCTTTTTGGTGAAACTTTGATTGTGAATTAGTTCATTCTATTTGGGACATTGAAATCATTGTTTGTACCATATACGCACAATAAAATACCTTATACTCATATATAACAAATAATAAAAGCTCACCGTGCAGATATACTCGTTTTCACTTCGTTTATTTATAATTCATTATCACTTTCATAGATGTTCACAAATAATCTTTTGCGTACACAAGCTTCGAACGCGCTTACACAACCTTTGATTACTCCCAGTAATAATAGTTTATTGTGCTAGGTTTACGCACCGGGATTAATTGTACCGATTTCTGGCTTAGATGCAGTCTTTAGAATGCTCCTTGGGCTCAAATTTGACGGCTCTTTATTGACTACTGTGCACCTAAACAAGATATCGACCCAATTTGAATGTAAACGCACCCTTAGAGGACATTCAACATAATGTGGCTGTTCGTTTGCTTATAAGTCAATCAATCAATCAATCAATCAATCAATCAATCAATCAATCAATCAATCAATCAATCAATCAATCAATCAATCAACCAATAAATAAAATAAATAAATAAGTAAATAAATAAATAAATAAAAATGCTATATGAGCATTAAAACTTGAGCTCTCCGTATAATGTTGATAATAATTAGCGGAAACCAACTTGGAGAGCTGGAAATCGTGCATTCAGATTGGCTGACCCATCATGATCTAATAATCGTCATAGACCGTGCTTAACGAAAAAAGCCAATTCAAATCAAAACAGTGGCGGAAAACTCTCGTTTAGCCACGTTTCAGATAAGTTTCTGGCTAATTTGTTGCAGAAATCAGTTCCTAAAAGGACTAAAAAGGCGACAAAAGATGCAATGAATGGGGTTTTGTGGTAAAATACACATAAAAGTTAATAACTTGTGCAAATTTTGATTCAAACTATAGTTTACTACATTTTCGACTTACAAAATGTTTCGCTTTAGCAACAACCGTGAAGATTTAATTTCAAAATGATTTGTAGGCCAGTCAAAATTTGCTACCCTAATCAAAGAGATTTCTGTCTAGGGGTTTTATACTGTATATAGTGCTCCAAAACAAACGGAAACGAACCAATCAGTGCGCGTGAACCAATTAGTAACAAATTAAAATAAAGAGTTCATTTATTTTTATTTCTTTAAAATAGTATATTTTTAGACCGACTAATCGGTTTCTGCTGAAAGAATTAGACAACTCGGCCTCGTTGTGTAGTATGAGCTGATAGTCAACAGTGGCTTTGGCTTCGTTGTCTATCCACTCGTAGACAACTCGGTCTCGTTGTCTAATCGTTTAAATGATAAATCGTCCTAGTTTTCGATGAGCAAATAGTCAACGAGAGCAAAGCTCGAGTTGACCATCACTAATAGAAGACACAGTTACAATGAATGAAAAACTGCGACAAATTAGTGGTTGTCCTTTTGAAAACTAGCGTCTGACAGCGGTCCGAGTATACTCCACAGACATTTACTATTAACTAGTGGCTCAGCGAGAAGAGAATCGGGTGGTTCAACCACCCCATTACTACCACTGACCTCTATATAACTGGACTGCTTGTTCCTATTATTTTTGAGACGCGAAAACTGTGAACGTGGCGTCAGCTCACGAATTTGAGCACTTGTGCTCATGGTTGAAAACACTGATCGATATGAAAGAGCGCACTATTGGCACTCACATCGAATTTCGTGCAAAAATCATGGTTTTTAGATGGTTTGATATTAGTACAAAATTATAATCGTCGTCCGGTAGTTAGGGTTCTGGTTTGCTGTTGGTGCCGCATTGAGATTTATGTCGTCAATACTAACTGTTTAGTGGTCGTTAACTTTGAATCAAACGCTTTCTTTGGAAAAAAAATACTGGTAGGGCCTCCATTCCCAAGCTTTCATGTTGCCTTTATATAAAAAGCACAGCTTAACGGTTGAAACTGTCTATTAAATGTGAAATCAGGTAAGTAGTTTCATTTTATTCAGCAAATACTGTAAATAAGTGTGATAAATAGCTTTCTTTTCATTTCATTGTGTTCTTACTGAATATCCAACAATTATTGCTTGTTACGAGGACAGTTTATGTACATTCAGTTTGAAAATACTTTACTGAGTAGGTTCCTGTAGAAGTAATAGCATGGTTTAACTTTCTTATCTTGATAATATTGCGGGACAGAAAAAGACTAAAACTGCTCATATCTATGCCTGTTTTTGAAAGTTTTCTTTTTTTTTACGCTGCCAAAATGTAAAACGCCGACAGACTAAAATATTGGTCAGTGGTCGTTCTCGTGAGCACAAGTGCTCAAATTCGTCATCTGACGCCACGTCCAAATGGCCACACTTTTTTGCCACGAGCAAGCAGTCCAGTCATAGAGAAGTCTGTGATTGCTACCACAAACGTAAGGCGATAAAAGTGATACTTACCACTAACCCCCATACAAGTCATATTCAACACCACCAACCCTAGAGAAATTTCTGCCTACCCCCTGCTGTTATCAGATAGTAGATAGTTGGACGACCAATGAAATTCAGGGATTTGTTGCATAAAACGTTAAATTTAGAATGATACCATTTATCAACGTGATGTTTAGGTGATGAGAGAAGTGGCATGGGTCATTTTTGATGAAATCCACTACATGAGAGACAAAGGTAAGTGCCATGGGCAGTTCTGCGAAAGGAATTAGGATTCCGCCCATGAGAGTGTTTGTTTTTGCATAGAAAAATGTTTTCTGTCTCTTTATTCCCTGTCCGAACGCAAATGTCGAGTCTGCATTTCCGGACCCTGCTTCATTTTTACTAAAATGAGGGTTTGCAAAATTACCTTTGGCTTTCATGGTGGAGGTTTTTTGCAAACACATGCTTACGAAACTCAAATCTCCTTTGAAAATGGAGTTTTCAGAAAAAGTCTTTGAAAAGCTGCTACATCGTGGAGGGCCAACGGTATTTTTAAAAACGGATGGATCTCGCCCAAATGGTTGAGAGGTAATTTCCTGTTATTTTCTAGCTTAGTATAACTTTTCAATTTAATCTTACATAATTGATCTACCAAGATAATTATTTTAGATAGGATTTATCTATTATCTTGACAAGGATTACTTTGAGGGCATCAGTTTCCCCTTCTTATCCTCTTATATTCTTATCTCCTTATCTTCTAAAAATATTCCTTTCAAAGAGGGCTCCCAACTTACCAATTAACAAAATTGTCTGGCATTAACTCAGGCCCCTTGGGAGACTATGTTTGTTTGTGTTGTTGGTACATAACCTGCTTGACATGCGCTTCTATGCGATAGAGAGAGGGGATGAGATCTTAAATCGGGGTTTGTCGAGCTGGGCTCGCACTTGATACTTTGAGCATCTCCCCTGCAATTAGACGGTTACGGATTCAGTCTTTGGTTAGGTTCTTAGACAATTTTAGTACTTCATTAGCTTGAGAACGTGCACTTGTGTACGTGAACGTCAATCAACCGTATGTGATTTGACTCACTGAATCATATACTAGACCAGATTTTCCTCGAGATTTTCAGTGTTTCTCAAGACTAGATTAGTGTCAGTTGTCTTGAAAATGAGTGTTGGTGGTGGTGACTGACGTTTTGACGACCTCAGCGTTGGTCATCTTCCGGGTGAAAGTAAGAGGGTTTGTCAGGTTCCCGTATTTACTCATGTGTGGACATATGAAACGGGCGAACCCGACCAACACTCCTTCCATGACTTTGAAAATAACCTGCAGTGAGTTTGTCGTAACGTCAGTCGTCACCATCGACAGTCTATCTCAAGACTGGTCGAACCTTCCCAATCAACTTCAGAAAACATGTTCAACATATCTTGATACTCTTCGATTTAAATCATCCAACTTTTTGACAAGGAAGTCAAGTAAAATTTGTTTAATTTGAAAGAGCTTGGAAGTTATGGAAACTGGATTTTACAGCTCTTCTGCTGCTTTCCATACCTCGCTAGGGCAAGAATAGTTTGGTTTTAATGATGTTTGGTTTCTAGAGATAAATACTCATGCAAAGTTTAAGTGACTTTGTTTAATAATCTCAAATATACATAAGATTATCCTCTGGCCGCAGGTTATCCCACGGCCAGAGAAACCTAACCTTGGTTTTCGATTTGATTTTTGAGTTCGTTTTACAGCCGTGGTTAGACCTTGATCAAATGAGTCAATTTGCCTTATGTAACGACCCACTAAATCTATGAGTATGTTCACACAATTAGTTGAAGAATTTAAAGTGGGAATGAAAAAAAAAGCTGTACGTTTCTCTCATTCTTGAGAGTTCTTAATATGATAACAAATTGGCTTTTCGGCTCTTAAATATCTCCTTTAGTTTATGACACATTTAGATTTGATTTATATCAGTGTACATGAGCTCGATAACATCTAGTTAACGATACCCTACTGCGACTTAGTGTAAAATATGAATTTTTATCTCATTATGCGTTCTTTTAGTTGCACTTACAACTGTCTCATATTAAACGGATTTGGAATATTTTAAAGATTTATTGTTACAAGTGAATAATTCTTATTGACGGAGCTCGAGGTCTGTTCTAGTGAAATATCGGACCGAAATGAACGCAGCGGGTCGAGGTCTATGCAAAAACAGAGGTCCGATAATTCACCCGTACTCACCGAACAAGCGAGGTCAATAACAGCTCATTGTATGGCTTTACTGAAATGTAATCTAAAACTAAAGAAACATTGTCGAACTCGCGATGTTTTACGGTCGTCATGTTTTACTTTTATATTGAACCATCAAGAAAAGCAATCTAAGCAACATAATTTTCTTTTACTGGTTGCTCTCATGCGTCAGTCCACTTCTCTTTCACATTTTTTCAAAAATGTCATCATTTATGGGAAATACGTAATGTGTTTAAGTCCCTCCCTGAACGGGCAATACGTAAAATGTCTGACCGCTCACTACCCAATCCAATTGCGGGATTTCCGTATCGGACCGGTCACTGCCACAGAACCCTGTTGACTGTTCAGATGTTGAAGAAAGTCTGAATTCTACTGGAATGTACGAAAACCTATTGCATATTTTGTCTGTGTTTTACAGAGCGTGGTGTGGTCTGGGAAGAAACTATTATCTTGTTGCCAGATAATGTTCATTATGTGTTTTTGTCAGCAACAATTCCTAATGCAAGTCAATTTGCTGGATGGGTAGCCCATCTTCATAAACAGGTGTGTCTCAATTTTCCTCTTAACTCTTTTCTGACCGGTTAGGACTGCTGCTATGTTATACTTTCTAAATTTCTCGAAGGGAGATGTTTGGTCAGGAAAAAGTAAAGCCGAGCTCAATCAACTCTTTTTTGATAGGTTGTCTGCAAATTTTACGCTGGCTAACATCAGGCGCTTTTACACGCGAAGGAAGATATCTGGGCAGAAAAACGTTAAACCCAGCTTAATCCACTCTTTTCTGTTTGGTTAGATCTTCAATTTTTTTACTCCGGTGGATGTCAGTCGATTATACTCGGCAAAACGAGACGTCTAGATCGACAGGAGAGAGTTATGTGACAGGAAATGTAATCCGCGCTTCTACAGAAATAATTGCTGAATTTAGCCAAGAATTTTCGGCTATACACATGTGGCCGAGAAGGAGTCCCGAAAGTGCCAAGGCTCGGACAAAATTTGGGGGTACAGATTACCTTAAAAGCCATGAACATTTTTACAAACGTTATTTTCATTCTATCGGCGAGATGTACCTAAATTTTGTATTGGTTTAAAAATTCTATCAGCTCTCAGCTAAATGTTACATAGTATGAGCAACAAACTTTTTTTTTGTTTCAATTCGAAACAAATCGGTCGTTTAAAACTATATGTCACGCTGTTTTGGCTCATTACATTTGAATTTTACTGATCAAAGTCGTAAAACTAAACCTCTGTCAGCCATCTTTAACAAAATTTTGTCGCTGTTACCATTAGCTGGAAAAAAATGGCATACCCCGATTTAGCGAATACATGTGCTACAAGCCACAACGAACATGTTTTGTTTAAATTATGGATTCGAGAGTGATAGCCAAAGCAGTTCCACATCTCAACTAAGGTTTTCTTATTCCCATTCGGCAAAACATGTAGAAAAATTCAGAGAAAAAGGTTTTGACATAACTGAACCTTACCATGAGCTGTAGAAGGATGGCGGGCGATGAACGAACATTTTTCCCCACATGAGATTCATTTTTAAACAACTGCTACATTTAAATTATCCAGGTGGTTATAATTAAAATGCAAAAATATATATCAAATATATCAAGATATGGGCAAAAATATCCGAAATATTTTTGCCCATATCCTTTAAAATAGCCAACAAATCTTGGTTGTGGACATGAAGTCGGTTCTGGACGTGGAAATGGCTGTCCTATAGCCGGGAAATTGCACCCATCATCCAGCAAATGCACCCCTCTAGCTTACCGAAATGCGCCCATTGAAGAAAATAGCGGTTTTTCGTGCATTTGCCTCTTGAGAAACGTTGTAAATACCGTTTCAGAGCACCAAAATCTCAAAAATTTCCCGTGTAAATATCCATTTATCACAGGTAATATTTCCCTGTACTGGCCGCCGTGTTGTGAACTCAAAACTACACTCAAATCCAAGATCTTCCATTAGGTCATTCATCTTCAAATACGTTAGGAACTCTTAAATCACTAGTCATATTCAAAGTGCTACTCTGGTTTCGTGGCCACTACTACTTCACCTGGTTGCGAAAAAAGACTATTTACCATCTTAAATCACTAATTCTAAGATCTTTTAAGTTGACTTAGTTTTTTAGTCTGTGACAACATATACGCTTATTTATATTCTACAAAAGCACGTGGTGGCTCAGTCATGTGTATGTATGTAGCTGCATGTTGGTAGAAAGTACAAGTGGGCAGAAGTGTCCCCTTTTTATACGACCTAATGATGCCGTTCGACGTCTCACTAATCTGAATTTTGTTTTTATTATTAACAATTAGCCCTGCCATGTGGTGTACACCGAGTTTCGTCCGACTCCTTTGCAACATTATATTTATCCTGCGGGTGGAGATGGCTTGTTTCTTGTGGTTGACGAGAACGTAAGTGAAACAGAACTCGTTATATGGGCACAACCTGAATATCTGAAAATAGGAGCAAAATTGAAAAAGAGCTGACTCCCTGAGTGAAAATTGACTTCGCAGTCTTTCGAGAAAATTTATCGATATGAAAGCGGTCGAACCACTCGAAAAATCTATTTTCATTACTATTGGTCATTTTCACATTTCCCATAATACAGTTCGTGTGAGGGTTCTTTGCATAAAAACAAAGGATTTCCAGTTCATTGGAGCATTGCTAATGGTCGAACTGTATTATGGGAGATGTGAACCTGGTCAATAAAAAAATCCTGTATTAAAAAAATTCCACCGATGAGGGAGTACATTGCCCTTATTTTAGTTGGGACCTTTGGTTTATAACGTAATTTGAAATGTAGATCTCGGGTTTAGTTTGCGACTTTACTTTATCTTTATTTTTATTTTAGTGAGATAGGTGATTAGTTATCATATCTTCTTTCCTCTCAGGGCAATTTTCGCGAAGATAATTTTCAGAAATCAATGGCTGTGATTCAAGAAGGAACAGGTTCAGGCTCCCAAAAGGGAAGGAAAGGTGGAACCAAAGGTAATCCAGTGATTTTTTTTGTTAACTAAATTTATTGCCCTGCTAGTCTCTTTACGGTGAGGTATCGCTTTTTTTTCCGCTTGGCTATTTTTAAACTATAGGGCTGTGTACACGTACTATTTTTTCAGCTATTTTTATTAAGCGAATAACTCACGAAACTACTAAACCATACTAGCTCTGTACAAATCGTCAATGCAATCGTAAGTCACTCCATTCCATCGCATGTGTCAGGAGGATAAAAATCGCAAGAGAAATCGCCCCTGTAAACAGCCCTTATGAAAGACCTCACGGCAATTTCAGCTGAAATAATGGATTCATGACGATTTTCATATGAAAACCACCTGGAGCGCTGTTGCTAGTGCTCAGTTTCCGAATGGTGCCCCGGGAATTTCTCGTTGTTAATCAGAAGTGATCTGAGTTTGGGGGTTTATTGGGAGAAAAATCTCCGCAATCAGCAAATTAAAACTTGTTTCTCTTGCTTCCATTTCATGTCGTGTTCTGCCTTCTAAAATAGATGGTTAGTGCTTTAGTGCACGCTCAGAAAGGTAAAGCTGCCGTCAGCCATGACCTCAAAGAACTCTATTTAGAAAAAACAGTCTTCAGTCAGTATATTAAAACTTGTTTATGTCACGTATTATGTTATTACAAAGTAATGGTTGGTGTTTTAGTGTGCTTAGTACGGTATGGATGAACTTTTAACATTGCAACAATTCTCAGAAAGCTTGAGCTACTCTCGGCCATGACCTCGAGGAGCTCTTCCGCTTTCGTCATTTTATCCCAAATTCCAGTGTGCCGCCATTCCCCACCGAACGCGGTCAACGGCAAATCATTTTCTTTTGTCAATACGTTTGAATAAATTGAACAAAAAATTCAAGCATTCCGGGTTTTATCTGGGGCGTTTAAGGAATGGAACCATCTTACGAAACAACCCAGCATTCCTCCAATAAATTTTAAATAATTCAAATAATTTCCAGGGGGACAAGCCCCCGAATCCCTAGAGATAGGACGTATCGCCGTGGCGTCAGGCGACTGACAAGTTCTTCCTCAAAAGTAAATATCCTGGGTAGAAACCTGATGATTTTTAGATTATAAGGACCCATGGTGTTTGCTAGGCCCCGCTGTCTCAATTCGGGGTTTTTTCTTCACTGAAAGCATTAAAATAATCTCCAAAATTTACTACCGTGCACATAACAAAGTTAGTTATCCCATTGTTTCAATTTCAGGACCTTCCAACACATTTAAAATCGTCAAGATGATAATGGAGCGGAGTTTTCAACCTGTCATCGTTTTCAGTTTTAGCAAGAAGGAGTGTGAGGCTTATGCTCTTCAGATGTCTAAATTGGACTTTAATTCAGGTGCCACTTTAACGTATGGATTGATCTAAAGATATACCAAACGGAATACCTTTTAATTTTCCAGTCAAACACTCAACTTTAATGTTAGTGACCTTTGTTTAGTATGCACCTTTTATACCTCTTAACTTTATATTCTCATTTATATTTCCATCGCCTCCTTCGTCGTAGGCCTTGGTACAATTCCCTCGTGCATTCGTTCCTAGTCCGTATGTTAGTGCGCAATACCATCTTGATCCGTCATTCTCACCTTTTACTTTATTTCCACCTTTCACTTTATTCCCATGCCTATTTTCGCATGCCTATCCTGTATTCTTCTGCAACTTAATTTTTGAGTCTGCCTTGCTATCTATTGCTATCCTGATTGCAACGGTTATTAGCTCTGTATTCCTATTTGTTCGAGTTTCATCTCTTCCCTTCTCCCTACGTGTCTTTCAATTTCGTATGACCATTTCGAGGAACTTTGACAGGGTAGTACAACGACGAAGTGTTTCCTGGAGATTATGTGGCAAATATATATCTCAGTTT
This sequence comes from Nanipora kamurai, assembly GCA_036872915.1. Lineage (NCBI taxonomy): Eukaryota > Metazoa > Cnidaria > Anthozoa > Scleralcyonacea > Helioporidae > Nanipora > Nanipora kamurai. The sequence continues at coordinate 493,769 of JBAHVQ010000029.1, forward strand.
ATGCAGACTTTAGTTAGATTGGTATAGATTTTAATACGCATTCGATCTCTGTTGCCTGTATCAATTACGCAGTAGTGTTAAAAACGTGCGTCGTAGAGTGAAAAACTTTAACCAACTACTATGCTAGAAATACCTATACGCAACAATCCCTAGCCCACAGTTCCCTCGTGTTCCTTGAGAACACGAAAAACAGAACAGGTTGTCAAGATTGTAAAAAAGCCTAAACTTTGACTTTTAAGAGAGAAATCGTACATATGATGACTGGAACGTGGAAAAAGTTAACTGTTAGCCGAAAGCCGTTATAATTAAGGCAATGACAATTAACAATTACCATGGAGAAATTGCCGTTAATGTAGAACACCCTCCTAACTCGTACGTGCAATTTAGTTTAGGGCTCTGGGACACATAATGCGTTAAAAAAACGATAGAATAAAAATCAGTAGATGTAAGTTTGAACTTTTGCCTGTACCAATGATGGAGATTTTGAACCCTGAATCCTTAATGAAAAAAATATCCGTGACTTCGACTACTCCAGCAGTCATTTGTATTTCAATTTATGGTCACTGTATTTTCGTTTAAGACTTTCTCTTTCACAATTCTGTTTTAAACAAAATATTGTACTTCTAAGGGTTTAACAAAAGCAAGTAACTCATTGTCACTATTGAAATAAGCAATGCTCTAATCAAGACCTGTGTTAGTTATGAGCTTGTATCTTTCCGGACTTTTTTGTATCTGTTCCATTTTTTTAGGAAATTGTTCCCTTGAATGTTTTCAACTCTTTCAAGTCAAAAGTTACCCCCATAAGTTTTGTTTAATATTGTTTTAATAGATAATTTATGAACATAAAAGGTCGTTCAAAAAAGTGCCCTGCCGGATACTAAAGGTTAAATCAATCTTGTCGAATAGTTGTCGATCCTCAGGTTTTATTCCCTGGTTGGAAACGTTCGAAACAAAAAACATCGAAACTCAGAAGCGCTAAGGATTTCAAGCCCGACAGTTCATTCACTTCTTCGACAAAAACCAAGATGTACAGTAACTTTACCTTCAGATCCAGGGTTGATCCGGTGAACGAGGGAATTATTAGTACTGGAATCCTACACTCACCGGCATCTTCATGCCACATTTCTTCATTGCTCATTGTATTTCCACATGAATCTCCTACCTGTCGGTACATTCTTAACATTTCTGTATTTATTTCAACCTATATCGTAACATACTTGCCGTTTTCGTTCTTTAACGTCTTTCCCAACCTGTCCCTAAATTACTTTGACACGTCAGTCTTCATCACCCATCGAGTTTCCGTATACTCCCTATTCTTATATGTATCCCAATTTCATTTATATTCAAATTCCGTTGAATTATCTGATGTATTTCCATCGTCCACTCATCTCATGTGTTTATACAGGAGAAGAGAAGAAACTGGTTGAAGAGGTATTCAATAATGCAATTGACTGTTTGTCAGACGAAGACAAGCAGCTACCCCAGGTATGTTTAATTGGCAAAATCATCATCTTTTTTCGCCTTTATTTTAACCACATTCTTCGTTCAGGTCGAGCATGTTCTGCCGTTATTAAAACGTGGAATTGGAATTCATCATTCAGGACTCCTTCCTATCTTAAAAGAAACAATCGAGATTTTATTTTCTGAGGGTCTTATTAAGGTACGTGTGTTAAATTATCGTTGCTCACTTATATGTTGATTGATGTTATACTAGAAATACATGCACGCAGCAACCCCTCGCCCATAATTGCATCGGTTCATCTCAATGCCGGTAGCTGGCAATCGTTAGGATAACATGCGGGAATGGCCTCGTCCTTGTTTCCCTGAAGATTGGCATTCATTGCACGGCAAACATGCACCTCCTACAAAGCACAGCGGTAAACATCTGAACAGTTATTTGTTCGGAGGTAATTGAAGTCCCACATTCCTAAAGTTTCCCAGAGAAATATGCTCCCAGACCTTAATAAAACAATTAATGCCTATCGTATACTGTAACAGACATAAAAGTCACCTGTTGCAATAGAGGATCTATAGCAGGTATAGTAGGGATTTATTTGCCCTCTACCAGTACCGGTATTTGTTTATACGTGTAATCATTTTTTAAAATAATCATGTCCACGCTTACTCTTAATTTTTGGAATGCTTTAGTAAATCACAGGTAATGGTAAGTGGTGCAGAATAAAGTACTTTATGAGGACAACCTTTAATAAGCCTGTCACTTCAGTCCCTCCCGAATAAGATATGATACAAAAAAAAACAAACAATAAAACACATGCCTAAAAAAACACAAACAAAAAGCGCTAAATGTAGAAATGTGCTGCTGTATGACTATTATCATAAAAGGTAAGACCTTGCAATTAATTAAACAGTTACCTAGTACTGAAAATTGAAATATTATGTGTACTGGTAGGTTACAAAAACCTAATATGATTTATATATCAAAGATTTTCAGGACACATCTCACACAACTGATATCTAGATATTCAGAAAAACAGAATATTGAAAATAGGATCAATGACTGACATAAGATATATTTTTGGTGTAATCAGGCTCAGTGCAGTGCCAATTTAAAAGATGTTTTTATCCCTTCCTCATTGGAGTTTTCTTTGCCTACGTTATTCTTATAATACTGTTCTATATATACGGTATTCTATAATACTATCGAATTTATCATCTGTTTAAAATATTTATTGTTTCATCCTTGCATCTCTTTGGTTTACATACAGAATACACTAGCTGCAAAACTCCTAGAGAGAATATTAAACACAACCGTGACTGATCTTCCGCAGCATATGGATCATTAAAGTCCTCCCAATCATTTGTAAATCAGTTGTATATATTGGCACTGACTTGGCATTAATTCCTATAGAAGCGCCGCAGCGCCCACGCTCCTTTGAACCGTGACGACGGCGGGCTCCTTCCGGATGATTATTTGCATCTCATCAATAGATGAGGTCATCACTCAAAGTTGAGCATAAAAGGAACTCGTTACGACGCTTAGATCACCCTGATGAAGACACTAGACCGGAGTGTCGAAACGTTGGGTCGTGAACTATAATTTCTTTAAATTACGTTCATAATATTTACAAACCAGAGTAGCATTTGGTATGTCGCAACTTACACTGTATATATACATTGTCACTTGTCCATTTCCACACAACATATGGCCTCTTTGCCAGTTGTTATGGAGATTTATAATTCATATCTTGTATAGCACATCAAATTCATATCTAGTATAGTACATCAAATTTTGACAGTTAATACCTTCAGTAACAGAGGGATCCGTTTAGCAAGTAAGATCATCTGCATTTTAGTCAGTGTAATATAGTACAGTAGGATGCACCCTCAGCAGTCAAAGCGTTATGCAGATATTAAGATTTCAATTCTTAATCAGTAAGAGCACTCCCCTTTTTTTGTGTAAAGGAGAATCAGGTATAAAAAAATTAGTTAATACTACTGGAGACTTAGATTTGTAGCCTGGCTTGTATTGTTGCCCAGATTTGTAACGGCTTCCAATAGCTTGTTTATACATCTCATTAAAAGATCACTAATAATATTTTAACTATTCACACATAGAAAGAAGAAGTTCTTCTCTCTTTTGGATTAATCTTTTTACACTACTCTAGGAGCTAGTTTTCTACACTCTCACATCTATATGCTAACATACTGTACTTGAAAGCAGAATCTGGCATACTTACCGTAGTAAGATCGACAATCTCGCATTTTGCTTCTCTATGGTGTCTCGTAACATTCTCGCGTACTCGCAGAAACTGTTTTTTCTTGCTTGTACTCTCATTCGCTTCTGGACGAGCCTCGCAAGCTTAATATCTTCTCTTCGCTGACCTGCTTTCTGGTTTTCTGATGTCTCGCTTACCAACTTTTGTCGCTTTCGTTCTCCCTTCTCCCGGTATCTTTCAGCTCTTTTTTTGTCGGTTTTATGTCGCTTTTCTTTTTTACCTTTTTACTTCTCCTTCTCTGTACCCTGTTCTGTTAGTTTTACAAATTTCCATTGTAATAAAAATACTTGGCCAAAAATACCAGTTTCAGCTTGTGAAAAAGTCTTTTGATGTCAGTTTACGTTGAAAATAATTACGTCTATCAACGGTTAACTTAAAAATAGTGTTGAAATAAAAGCTCAGCCAGAAACGTCTGGATTTTCAGTTCTTTTTAACAGCATTCTGTCATCTAACCAGGACCCCATGTTGCGACGCAGTAGAGTTGGTCCATCGAACGATTTATACATATAAAGATACCCACACGGTCCGAGATTTTGTTTCGCTAGGTATCACCCAGGTAAAAGCTCCCCGCACGTCGTACCCTCGCCCACATTACTTCGCGCACTGGGCTCGGGGATAATACGAATTCGTCTGATAAACTATCTGGGAGACACGGGCCATTTTAGTCATAACACAATCACAAATTACACACCCATTTCTTTTGTTTTTATGGATATTGTGATGTAAAACAAAGTATTTCGTTTTTAAACGGAAAATGTTATCCCTTGTTTTTGTCAGTGTCGTTAATGGAACATTTATCATAAGAATTGCCTACTCCATTAATTACATTTTTTAGTTGAAGGCGATGTAGTTTCAATAAAGCGAATTGTTTTTTTCTCAAACTATTTTTTGCCAATAGGCTTTGTTCGCTACAGAAACATTTGCTCTTGGGCTGAACATGCCTGCGAGAACTGTGGTGTTTACAAACCCAAGGAAATTTGATGGAAAAGATTTTAGATGGGTAGGTAGTCTTTTTCTTGAGAGCTAGATCATGTTATTTGCTTTTACTCAAATTGCTAAAATGCTTAAACAGAGGATGTGTACAGAAAGAATTATACTTCATGCTAGCTGGTACATTTTTGTCCGTGCCAGGTACATGTAGAATTTAACCAAATAACTAAAACCCAGCGATGCTTATATGATATGCTATATATGATATACAAATTCAGAGACGTATTGTACGTTTTGTATTGTACGTATTGCACCATTTGTATTTCGTACAATGCGTCTCTGGATTTGTTGTCAGTTATATCTATCGACGTGTTTCTATGACGCAGCATTAGTGCACAAGGGATAATATTACTTCTGCACTAAAGTTACAAGTATTAGAATAAACATTTTTAGTACATTCCAACCCCAGCACTAACCCCTCGTTCAGTTCAAATACAATTGTAACATTCCATACCAAACGTAATGACAGAAAGTATTCGACAACTTTTAGCCAAGATGATCCAGACAGTTGAATGTGTAATACCATACAGTCCTGACACATTGACAACAAAGCTCACCAAACCGGAGGTCACATCAGTCTGACTCATTCGGATTTTTCGGTTCCTAAAGTCCTGTAAGGAGCTTCATTTTACTTGGCAAACGCTGATGGATTTGTTTTTTGTACTCCACGCGTCGGATTCCAAGTCAAAGAGGTTGGACTTGCATAACGTAAATTGGCCGGTTTAACCATTACAAGGAACCTCTCAACGTCAGAATTTGATTTCGAAATTTTTAATTTTTCTGTGGGGGATACGAATTGACTTCTGGAAGGGTCGTTATCAGACCTCTGAGGTACCGTGTGTATATCCATCAATGTTCATGTACACACCTGTTTGGAAAACTACCAAAGCTTGCTGCCCCTATACATATATACAATATATATACAATATATATATATATATACAGATATCCGTCTGCCAGTATCTATGTTGCCATATATCTCCATACTTTTTGTAGATAACATCTGGTGAGTATATTCAAATGAGTGGTCGAGCTGGGCGTCGTGGGTTGGATGATCGTGGAATTGTTATATTGATTATTGATGAGAAAATGGGCCCAGACATTGGTAAAGGATTGTTAAAAGTAAGTAATGGCTGCTTGCGAGAGAAACAATTTTGGTAATCCTCCTTTTCATGTATACTTGAGACGCTAGCTCTAAATCCCAGTCACAATCAAGTAGTATTAACTTACTTTACCTGAGAACTCTCGTTGCACTAAACTAAAACATACTTCAAGCTTGAGATGTGTACATCTTGGAAAATTAAGATTTATAGCCAGAGCTCACGTATTAATGTTCACCAACTGCCATCTTCATGGGAACAGAAACTTTCTGACAGAAATGCCACTTTGTATTTTTATATTTCTCGGGACAGTCTTCTCGATAAGAACTTTTTGTTCGGTACTACCGGAGTAGTATGTTGAAAAATTTGATAGAGTTAACTACTGAAATAGATGATTCGGCGACATTAATGGAGATTACAGGTCTGTATGATAGGAAAGTTTGTCACGATGTTAAATATAACCAGAAATTAAACACAAAATGGTCACTTCTTTAGGGCTAATTTAAACATGATGATTGCTAGAATATATGTTCAGTAAAATAAGGTTACCGAGAAAGGAGAGATAAAGAATCAACTGATATGCGATCGCGCAGAAGAAAGCAGCTCAAAACACACACTACCTTCGTCTTTCAAAACAAAAGGTAAACCCTAATCAAAACCCGATTCTAACGTAAATCGGCTTGCGCAAACCCTAACGCTTAACTCAACCCTTTAGATGGTTTGCAATCAATCCCTTACGAAGATTATGATACTGCGGCCATCTTGGTTCCACATTCAACAGAAGTTAATGAGATTCTTTTGTTGAAACACAACCAAGATGGCCGCCATGACGTCGTGTGCGAATGTTCTATTAGAGGTACAGACGTACTTCGAAGTTATTTGTATCGGTAAAGGATGATTTCAAGTGCAATATGGAAAAAAACACGCACGTAGTAAGTTTTTCAAAGACTACGAACGTAACACGATTTCGAATAGAAAAACGAGTGATACTTACGATGTTTGAAAGGCTGCTTGTTTTTCCAAATTACATGAAAACCAGAAACCATGCTAATACCAATTGATAATAGAAATGAGAGAAATTAAGCAGGAATTAACGTACGACAGCAACGACAACCACTCGCCAAAGAAAATCTACTGAAAAACTGCAATCATTAATTTCAAACGCTAGATCTCTTAATTTTTCAGTAATCGAGATGTTCTATTTGAGTGATTCTCCAAGAGTTACAGAATTTTTTTAGCCAACTTAGATGTTTTACGTTTCTAGAAATTTACAATGAAATACTTTTTTTTACGATTTAGATTAAATAGAAAATCAACTTAAACTGTTTTCGTTATTTGTCTAAATAGAATATGTACTGGCTCTATATTCGGTTTGACGTTTATCCTGTTTTTGGTTAACAGAGGCTTCTAGTATCGCCAATGTCCTCGTTCTTTCCATATCATTATGAAACTAGCTACCTCGTCGTATTGAATGATTTTTAAATTTTCCATTCTTGCGAAACACGGGAAAGCCTGAGGAGAAGCTGGTTTTCCATCCCCATAACGCCTAGTTCGACGACCAACGGACGTTTGTTAAGCTCGTTTACTCAGAAAAACGATTTCTGAGCCCCAAACGGGAATGCTTAGGCAGTACATATGACGAACCTGCACCTTACCTCACCACCTGAGTCTTGGTAGCTCAATGGTTAGAGCGTCTCACCGGTCTTCAGAAGGTCGCGGGTTCAGAAATCGTTTTTCTGAGTAAACGAGCTTGACGAACGTCCGTAGATCGTCTGAAATACTTGGCAAGCTCCCACATGAACCGACTTTGTGTTCAGCAAATAATATTTCAACGCCTAGTTCAGTGAAATTTTCTTTCATTCTAGGTTTAATTTCTTTTTACCGAACATTTTCTGAGAACTTAGCAGCACTTTTATGTTTATTAATCTACTGATGTACTTATATACTTGAACGAACACTGACTATCAAATTCGGTGAGTTTTTTATCTACAATTGTGGTTGGAAATTAAGTCATTTGATTGTAATTTTCTAGGGAAATGCGGATCCCTTGAACAGTGCTTTCCGTTTAACATATAATATGGTGTTAAACTTATTACGGGTTGAAGAAGTCAATCCTGAGATCATGTTAGAAAGCTCCTTTTATCAATACCAGAATTATGCAGCTATTCCTGAAATGGTCAAAAGTAAGTTAAGCTACTAAATTTAGTTGGAGGGGTATTAGGTTTAGGCACACTAAGTAAGTACTCCCGTTTAAAAGGTCAGGCGATCTTTTTGTTAATATGCCCGGCATCTTAACTCAGACAGTCGTCATTAATCCTTTAACGCCTGAATTTTTTTCTTTCGTTCTTTGTTCTCTCGTTTGTTCTTGGCGTTCCATATATTCGACACTGGGCGTTAAAGGTTAACTGTTCTGCTGACAGTTTTCCATATTATTTTACTGGTAGATATTTTACTGTTCAGGTGGCAGTTCAAAGCTCCTGTATGTAGTTTTCAGTTCTTCCAAATAAAGTACACCTGAAGTCAACTTCCATGCAACATTACAAACATACGCTGACTATGACTATTGGTAAACCTGCTTAACCATAAATACCGAATATAACGAGTACGCATTTTCGTAAAAACTTGATTCTATTAGTGATTAAAAAAAAATGCCTTCATGTTTGTAAAAATGTTTGTCCTTTCGTCTAAGACGGAGACGTCCTGCACCCACTTTTAATTATATTAAGAAATATTGAAAGTATATTGAAAGGAGGATGCATTGCGTTCTTGATTTGTCAATAGCTCCTCTCATTCCGGAGATATTTAAGTTTTTGGAACCTACAGCTAGATGGTATACGACGTCATATTATCCGGAACATACAAATAAATTTCACAAGATGAGTAATATCTCTGAAAATAATTGGTAGAGATAATTGAAAATATGCATGTGTATTGCAATACTAATTATACTGTTTCGATTACAATGTTATGATGGAAATCACTTGATCTCAAGTTTCCCCCGGTATAAAACTTAATGTCCTTATTTCATCCGCGTCAAACTGCGTTCATGGGAGATTGATACTTACGCACTTAACGTATTTCAACGTTTGAAATCATGATGTTAATGCTACTCCGAGCGACGAACCATACCGGACAAGTAGAGAAAACTCTACTTGGCCCGGCAGGGATTCG
>JBAHVQ010000029.1:511190-523250 GCA_036872915.1 Nanipora kamurai
ATCTTTTTTAAAGATATGGTTCCATTATGGCTTTATTTAAACTTGTTTGCTGGGTTATTATATTTTCAACTAAACTTTATTTCCAATTACGTTCTGCATTGAACTTATTTAGAGCGGGGAAATGCCCAAGATGACTGAAGAATTGGCAGGACCTCTTCGACAGTTACAGGTATTGCGACCATTAATTATAGATTGTTGATTGTCTCAGTGGCTCTCCCCCTTCTTTACGCATTAAAATGAACCGAGGCCTAGGTAGGAACAGAACCGACATCTCTGAGCCCGGCTAGTGAACATTTTGTGGACAAATTGAGACAATATTGCTGACGAAAGTTCAAATTTTTTACCACTGATATTGAGGGGATTTGAAAAGGTTTAATGCAGTGAAACTAGAACTACCTGATCAAAGAAAATGTAGCGCTGTGGTACTGCACGTTCATGATCTTTCTCACCTCTGTGACTAGGATTCCTTGCTCCGTGCAGGTTTCTTATTAAGGTTACCTTGGTCAAACGTAAGAAGAGTGTTGTCCAGTTTGACTCTACCATACGTCACAACCCTTGCGTTCAGCCCTCGTATAAAGGAAAGTTGTATTTATGCGGGAGCCCGTCAGATTTTGCAAAACATGTGGCAGGGGATCGTGTACACTTTTTATCGAAATACAGATGTTGGCGTGAAGACGCCTAAATCTGTTTTAAGGTCAAAATTTTGATTAAGGACCACGGAAGTTGTCTCGTATAAACGTTGATGATGCCAAATTTAACACAGAAGTTATGAAAGCGATTGAAATTAGTGTTGATTCGTGTCCATTGTGAAGCGCTTAGGACAGAAATGTATAAGCACTATGTAAAAATTATTATTATTATTGTTTACATTTCTCTCGGCATTTGATGTTGTTGCCGGACATGTTTGCGGGATATCAAGCCATTTCCCATGACCTCAGGTATCCAGCACCATCCTTAATATTCTTGCTGATCCTAACAAACAAGCTTTCTGCATTGTGCCAAAATTGGTCGTTACTTCCAACTTCTTTATCCACTGTTTGAAGCTGCTGGTTACAGTGCCCAATGCTCCAACTATAATTGAAATGATGATGACTTCGTTGCATTGCCAAATTCCTTTTATTTCTCTCTTTAAATCCTGGTACTTCTCAACGTTCTCTTTCTCTTTATCTTTCACCCTCATATCAAATGGGCACGCAACATCAATAATGAGACACTTTCTTGACTCTTTATCCATTAACAGTATATCTGGTCTTGAATGTTCTATTACTTTGTCTGTCTGTATTTTTACATCCCAAAGCACTTTCACTTTATCGCTTTCCACCACATTCTCATCTCGGTATTCTTACCATCTTTTTTTTAGTGGTATTTTATATTTCCGACATAATTCCCAATGTATCGCCTGTGCGACCTTATCGTGCCTCCAGCTCTTATACTGTCCTTGTGCCAACATTCTGTACTCTGCCAAGACATGAGCTACTGTCTCGTCTTTGTCTCCACACATTCTACATTTCCCATCGATGTCTTCTTTATCTATAACCTTTCTGATATATCGAGTTCTGATTGCTTGTTCTTTGGCAGCCATTATCGTTCCTTCTTTTTCCTTTTTCAAAACACTTTTCCTCAGCCACTCCCATGTCCACTCATCCCTTCCTTCATCTGTTGCTATGAAGAACTTCCCATCTAAGCTTTTTCCCCTATACTTGTCCTGTCGCTCTCTTTGCACCATCGCCTTCTCCTTCCCCTCCACAAGCATGTCTTCGTTCTTCACTGCCATCATTAATTCTTCTTCGCTTTCTATTACATATTTCCACAAGCTATTAATTTCAATATCCACACAATCGTCTACACTTATCAAACCTCTCCCTCCAGCATTCCTCTTTACATACAGTCTGTCCACATCACCCTGCCGATGGAATGCCCGATACACTGTTAGTAATTTCCTTGTCGTGCGATCCAACCTTTTCACTTCTTCTTTCGTCTACTTAATGATGCCTGTTCCATACCATACAATAGCCACAGCTCTGGAGTTTATGGCTACGATACAGTTCATTCCATTTAATTTCGATTTCAAAACTTTCCTGACTCTTCTGAAGTATTCCTTTTCTATTTTCTCCTTCATCTTTGTATCTTTCATTCCGTCCGCTTCTAATACACCCAAGTACTTATATCCCATATCCAGATCTACTTCCTTTATTTCTTCATCATTTGGCAGTTTGATTCCCTCACTTCGAACATACTTTCCTCACTTCATGATTAGATCCCACGCTTCGTCGATCCAAATTTCATACAAACATCAGAGCTGAAAATTCTAACCGTGTTCACCAGTGTCTCAAGTTGCTTCTCCATCTTTCCATACAATTTCAGGTCATCCATAAATAACAGGTGATTTCTCACTCCTTGCTTCTTCCCCAAATCATATCCAGCTTTGACCTTTCTCAGCACTAGAGTTAGGGGTATCACACCTAACACAAACAGCAACGGTGACAAACAATCACCCTGAAAGAACCCTCTTCTTATTTTCACCTTTCCTAACTTTACTCCACCAGATGTTAGTTCTGTCTCCCATTTTTCCATACCCTTCCCTATGAACGATCTCATGTTTTCCTTTCTTGTACGTTCTTTTACTCCTAATTGTTTTTCTACTAAATTTCTTGCTGCCTTCATTACGTTGTTAATCTCCTCCAAGGTATTCACTTGTAGATATCTCAAGATTTTATCTACTTCTGCAGTTTTCTCCCTGATTTTCTTTCGATCCACGTAATTGAGGTTGGATGGGTTATTGACTTTATCTTTTTACTTAACTCTTTTATCAACATTTTTATTAGCATTATCTGTTCCTCTCCACACCCATCTTTTTTCATTTCTTCTTCCCAGTCCCATTTACGTCGTTATCTTCATTTTTGGTAAACATAATAGCATCATAACATTATGAGAACAGACTTTTATTTCGGAGGTCTGATCTCGTGGAAGGGTTTGTCTAAAAAAACTTTAGGAGATCCTTCTCCACTTTCTGAGGTAGGCGACACCGCGCCAGACACCAACCTGGTATTTCGAAACCTCGCTATATTAAAAATGTCGTGACCCTGACAACGGGGGCCCGGAGTTACTAGCACTTGCCCAAGGTGCCACCCTGAACTCGTGGAGGGCGGGAGCGTTCTACTCCTCCCGTGGTAGTCGCAGTCCAACTGGTCCTACCCCAATTATTATTATTATTATTATTATGATTATGATTATGATTATTATTATTATTATTGATTAGTGTTCAGCATTTACTATTAAAGCGATTAAAAATCGTAAAAACGTCCAACCTGTTAACAAGCGTGAACAATACTAAATGCTGAACACAAAGTTGGTTCATGTGGGAGTTTGGTAAATACATGTATCAGACGACTGGTCATATTTACCAAGCTCCCACATGAATTAACTTTGTGTTCAGCATTAAGTATCTGTTATTTTTGTTGCGAAGTTATTAATGAAATTTCCAAGGGAAATTTTCATCGATAATTATTCCTAAAAATGTAGTTTTAATGCTGAACACCAAGTTGGTTCATGTGGGAGTTTGGTAAATATCAGACGACCAACGTACGTTCGTCAAGCGCCTTCTCTCAGAAAAACGATTTCTGAGCCCTGGACGGGAATCAAACCCGCAACCTTCTGATGACCGGTGATACGCTGTAACCATTGAGCTACAACGAGTCGGATGGTGAGCTAGGGTGCAAGTTTGTCATATGTACTGCCTAAGCGGAAGTCACGATATGGTAACAATGATAGAAATACTTAATGCTGAACACTAATCTGGTTCTGAAAAACGATTTTCTTGGTAGCTTAATGGTTAGAGCAGCTCACCGGTCATCAGAAGGTTGCGTTCGATTCCCTCGGGCTCAGAAATCGATTTTCTGAGGAAACGAGCTTGACGATCCTTTGTTGGTCGTCTGAAGCGTGAACATTATTGTACTGCACGTCGTGAACAAGGTAGTCCACCGTGTTTTACAGCCATGATAATCCTTGTATTACATTCATCAGTTATCATCCATCGTTCCTGCAACTAATTATTAACAACGTAGAGCAATCATATTAACAACGAAAGGCTCGTTCTTCAAGCTTTGTGAAAACTCAAAAAAGTTGTGAGCTCCCCAACGGGAATCGTACCCGCGTCTCCCGATTGCCGGTACGGTTGTCTTACCACTGGACCATGAGGTCCAGCAAACAAAGCAAAACACCTACACTCTACGCTCTGTAGATTGAGCTCCCCAACGGGAATCGAACCCGCGTCTCCCGATTGCCGGTACGGTTGTCTTACCACTAGACCATGAGGGCTCGACAACAAATCTGAGATAAATTGGGACCTGGGTCCTATGGTTGACATGCTGCTTTCATAGTTGAAAGCTGAGACATGCCTGTAATGCGATCTACATACGAACAAACTAAATCTACAGAGCGTAGAGAGTGTAGGTGTTTGCAAGCTTGGATATAAACTACGAAAGACTCGTTCTTTAAGCTTTATGAAAACTCAGAAAAGTTGTGAGTTCCCCAACGGGAATCGTACCCGCGTCTCCCGATTGCCGGTACGGTTGTCTTACCACTGGACCATGAGGTCCAGCAAACAAAGCAAAACACCTACACGCTACGCTCTGTAGATTGAGTTTGCTCATACATAAATCATATTAACAATTGTGAACGTTATAGTTGTGTAAATGCATTCTTTCCATATTTCAGCATCCAGGACCAATTGCTGGCGCTTAACTCTACTTTGTTCAGTTCCACTAACACCCGTCACCATTGTACCATAGAAACGTTTGTTATTTTTACCAACTTCCTGTTCGAATTTTGCATTCAAACGAAGTTTTTTGAAGTGTGCGTCAAAAATTAAGTCAGAAAAGTGGTTTTTCGCCTGCTTAGTATGTCAAAGTTGCGCAAAAGTTTTTGACTCATTTTTTCAATCTTCTCGGACAATAATGAGTTAATCAATAGTAAACTAGAAATGTTTGTACAGAAGGACTCCACTATTGTCAAATTCCCTGAAATTTAACGTTTAATCGACAAATCGTTCCTATCGTAGCGGGCAAGTACAGAAAGTTAACCGTTAGCTGAAAATAACACTTTAACGACCAGTGCCCTGTATACTGGACAGCAGACCTAGAACAAAAGAAGCAATGAGAAAACAAAACAAAAACAAAGAGAGAACAAAGAACAAAAGAAAAAGAGCTTGGCCGTTAAAGGGTTAAAGGTGATGTTAGGTAAAAGTAACAACTGGGCAATTGCCAAAAATCGACTTCCACCTCCCTGAAACTCTCGTACCTGCACAGTTTACGTGAGGGACCTGGGGCATATGATATGATAAAAAAAAAAAAAACTCATAAAATAACTCTGTGAACATTTTATCTCTATGGCAATAGTAAAGAAAACCAGAAGAAAACAAGTCTAATTTAGAACAAGCTTAGACATATTTGGAGAACTGGCGGGGATTCGAACTTTTAACCGTATTATAACAAAAAGCCTGCAACCTAGACTACTTGCCCAATGATACACACTGCGTATCGTGGAAAATTTTTTGTCCTTAAACTGTTTGTCACCTTAATTTACCCCATTTTCTCTTTTCGAATTTTGTTTGGAGCGAAAACTTGTGCGAAGAATTGTCTTTAACGGATGAACAAACGTTCACAAAATCATTCTCGTAATTACATATTGAATGCCCTGGTCAAGACCTTTATTAATTGTAGGCCTGTGGTCTATCGTACGGTTTTACATTTACCGTCACTTTTAACACATCGTCTTCACATAAAACTTTATTCAAACAGGTTCTTGAAACGGTAGTCAATGAGAACAGGTTTATTCACGAGATTGTTTCGTGCCAATTCTCTGTCTTTTCGAATTTTAATCCAATCTTTTCGGATATTTATCTTCATTATTCCTCATGTCCCTCGAAGTTGTCGGAAATATTAACAACAAAAAGCATCGGAGAAACAAAGAAATTACTTTAGCGATTTTGGAAAATCTGTATTTAGCGACACTTTAGTTTAGCAATTTTGCGTACATATTGGAACATAAATCACTTATTTCTCGCAATTTCAGGAAGTGAAACTTCGGGAAATTTATTTAAAAGTCAGTTACAAAGATAATATAGCTTTTGTAGGGTAAGATCATAAATGTCAACCATTTAGCTCCATTTAAAATCACTTTTTAATGCGATGAAAACAAAATCATACACCTTTCTACAACTTAATTTTGAAGGAAACAATAGAAAATATAAGATTAATTGCTAGCGAAGAGTTCATTTCAGTTGTCAAGCTGAAATGTGCACAACTGTATATTGACACAAGTGGACTAGTCAAACAGCGTGACTGCGCGAATTGACCAGATGGTGGTGTTTTAAATTACATAGCATACTCTATGCAGTCACGTTAATTTCGCGGCGATTAAATTTTGCCACTCTTAGCCCATTTTAATTTAGTGAATTCGCTAAATTAATGTGTCACCAAAATTTCATGTAAAAAGGTATATTACGTTACTATAACTGTAGTTAGTTGGTTATTGTTACAATGATTCATCTTTATTCTTATTTTAATGCAGATGTCTTTTTAAACATGGTATATATTAACTAAACAGTGGAATTGTCCTCTGCTTTTAATTTTTGGAGTGATATTTAAATCTAATAACAGCTTGTCATACTTTCACAAACTGTATGTCAGTTTATTTACACCTGTTTATGTAGGTAGATAGGTTGGAAGGTGAATGGGTAGGAGGGGAGAGAGTGAGGTAGGTAGACAGGTTCGGTAGGTGAATAGGTAGGTATTCAAAGATAAAGATCCTTTATGTGTATTATCCACGCGATGCAAAAGACTGCTGAATCAGATTTTGAAAGGTCGTTAAGCCGACGGTGAATCCACTGCCCTGCATGATAATTCTGAATTATGTATACATGTACAATGATGTTATTGCTCCATTAACTCAGGAAACGGCTCGACGAATCGGGAAAGTTTCGCAAGAGGCCAAACTTGACGTAGATGTTGAAGATTACGTGGAATCATTTAAGCCCCAGTTGATGGACGTTGTTTATTCGTGGAGCAATGGAGCGTCGTTCTCTCACATCTGTAAAATGACGGATGTATTTGAAGGTATAGTAAGGACTTTCTCAGTAATCGTGTACAAATTACAGTCGTTCATTATTGGTATGTACCTTGAAATGTTAAAATGAAGGAAAATTTATCTCTTTAGTCTTTTTTTTCTAAAAGTGGAAAAAATCTTTTTTTTTAATTTTGGTAAAAAATCTACATAATTTAAAAAAAATTTCCTTTTAGTTATCCATCCCAGAAGAAAAGCTTTAACGTGGGGTCACCAAAGTTTTTTTCGAAATAAATTAGATCGAATGGTAATGGGAAGCCATTTTGAAACGCAACTGTTACGATAATAATGACCGACACTTCTTATTTAGGCTATACTATAGGCTCTGGGTACGAGATTGGTTTTTAAATGCTTAGAATGTGTTTCTGTGTATTACATTCAGTTTTGTACCAAAGTATTTGTGCACATGCTTTTAAATTTGCATGGTCTCAAATTTGCATTCTCTTTTTTTCGGGAAATTGTGTGAAGCCACCTTAATCCTAATGGTGTTTTCCTGAAACTAAAATATTATGTGAACTAAATGTATCATTACTCGGAATGGAATTATTCAATCGCTAAAAATATCTCATCAAAAATGAGATGAACATTCCCGAAAACATGGAAGTAGACCTGAAATTAGGTAAGATATTAACTAAATGAACCAAAGATGCACACACGTGGACATATTGTGACGATATTGCGCCCTAACTGCTTGTCAACAAATACAAAATACACAATTTTTACCTCAATTATATGTAATCCAAAGCGTTAGTCATTGAGAAAGGTTTGCAATAAGGTGTGCAACGTAGATATCGGAATGAGAGAACTAAGTTCGAATGAAGCGAAATCATTGCTGTAGAAAAGTTTCTCGGACTGCCCTAATCCGGGAATCGAACCCAAGATCTCTGGCTCAACGATAACTGTGAATTGGATATCATGGCTATTTCTAACTGTTCTGGCCGGGTGTTCCAATAGCTCAGTGGTCCAGAGCGCTAGCACGTTTAGCCAGAGACCTTGGGTTCGATTCCATGTTTAGGGCAGTCAGAGAAACTTTTCTACAGCGGTGATTTGGTCTCATTCGAACTTACTTCTCTTATGCCAAAGTTTTACAGTCTGAATGCTCTTGTCCTGGTACAGGACTTGAAAAGTTGATTACAATTTTTAAACTGATTTCCACAGTGAACCAGATTGCAAAAAAGATTAGTCACATACGATCAGAGTACAAGTTAGATCTTTTTGGGGGATATGCTCCCAGGTTGTGACTGCAAGAATTGAAAGACAGACGAATTGAAAAGAAAAAGGCAATAAACCTGTAAAAATGAAATGGTAACGGGATTGACCCAATGTGCTGATCCTGCGTACAAGTCCGTTTACAGGACACAATAGTGACAGTGCTGATGTCTAAAAACGATGAAATCTCTTCTGTAGTAAGTTGACCTTTTTCCACTCTGCGAGAAGATATATCAGATGGAAAACACAGAAACAGCTAGCGGTTGCATCTTGAATGTAACGCAAGCGGCCGTCGCGTATGTGTCGTGTCAGGAAAACTTTAATTTCTACAATAAACTCATACTTGACGACCTCATTTAATTTATTAAAAGGGTAAGGTGACTCTTTTTGAAGGGTCTGCAGTAGAAACTTCAGTGCTTTCTATATTAAATTTTTGGCGAAGTTTTTGAAAAAGATCGTTTGTACGAAGTTGTCAAAGATATGTGCATAATTTTTGAATGTTTATTTTACATTAATTTCATCGAAATATTTACAGTCGAATCTAGTTAAAGTATTTGTTGGCCTCTTTTCGTTACAGTACCAACGGATTTCTACAGGAGCTTGACCTAGTTTTTACCCAACATTTTTAGCACTATTTTTTAAGCAAGTGGTACAATATCATTTGCTATATCTACTTGTTAACAGAAATCATGTGGCGGGTGCCACACAATAAGGCCAAGTTCTTAGGCCCAAAACGACGCTTATACCTAGTCTTTCTTAATAAATTTCGAAACTGACATTAATTCGTTTTTTTTTTAAAAAAAAAACAATTAGATTATGCTCCCTCAATTTCAACGAGATGATAGTTGACCTGAGTTTTACCTTTTGCAGCTATCACCTTATAGAAATTTCGAGTTCGTAATCTAATTAAGTAAGTGGAAACTTGACTTTCAGCAAATCACCACACCAATTTTCAAAATGTTACTTTGTCAGAAACACGCCACAAGGAAAGTTTGATCCAATATCGTAACGCTGAGAGTTTTGTTAAAAAACGAGCTAAGTTTTTTTTCACCAACTTCGAGGTGTTTTGGTATCACGTCAAACACTCCTTTTAGTGTATGGTATTGAATCTTAAACAAACCCGTATTAATCAGTTTAAGACAGAGTTGTAGAAACGCTAATGGAAAACAGGATGAACTCGAACTCACGGTACCACTATTTCAGCTCTAAAACCCTCACTCACTTCTGTATAATTCTATGGAAATACGTAAAATGTTTTCAATTTATTTGACTTCGGAAATTGCAGTTTGATATAGTTATACGCTTAGGTACCTTACTATTTAAACTATGATAAGCCAAGGACTCAGAAAGCATGTAAGCTCGAGACGAACCCTTCTAATGTCAACCAAACGCCCCAACTTTTGCCGATAGTCCATTCGGAACCAAAAACTGTTCAAATGCGCAAAAATGGATTTTGTCCGTTGTGTTGAAAAGGATAAACATAAACTCCTGCTTTTAACTAAAGCTATGTTTTTCCTTACTCAGGAAGTGTCATAAGATGTATGCGTCGTCTTGAAGAACTTTTACGTCAGATGTGCCAGGCTGCCAAAGCCATTGGAAATACAGAACTAGAAAACAAGTTTGCTGAAGGTTTGTTTTAAAATGCATATTTAGCTGTGAATTTAGTAAGTTCAAGTATAGATAAAGTGTAATAAAAGTAAGCAGCCGAAATTACAGATTCGTGAAACGAAAGACACATAACTGCTCCATGATGAACTACCTTTGTCCTAACTGCAAACTGTGCGGATCATTATTTTAAGGAAAAAGTTAACTTCAGCGAGGGACTAAGGTTCAATCCCTCGGAAAATATTTTAAAATCGACACCAATTCCGATGAAAGGATTACCTATGCAACTCAACATTGTTATTTTTAATGCTTTGAGCACTCCATGTGTTAGTAAACTACTTCAATAAAACAATCTATTGAAGTGAAAAAATTGTTGTAAACTGATAAAATACTTTTTTCCAACTTCTTGCATCTGTTAAAATTGTAAAACAAATCCCCTTGAAAATTCCAAACAACGATTTACCCACTTAGTAGACGTTCTTAGGTCTTATTTCCATCTGTGAAGAAGAACTTTGCGAAGTGGAAGCTCGTTTTGTTTTTAAAAAATTCCTCAAAGTTACCAAATTTACTACTGTCCCGCCAACTTTACCGAAACATTTTATTTCTTTACTGAAAGTAGCGGAGTGCTAAAGTCACCCTTTAGTCCTGCAACGTGGGCTTCAGTTCATAAAATATCTGCATTTTGACAGTTTACATCAGGTACATCTCTAGATAAGGTATGGTTACTCAGCTCCAATGATTGGGATTTTTTATGCTTTTTCCAGGTATAACAAAAATTAAACGAGATATCGTTTTTGCTGCAAGTCTCTACTTGTGAAAGCTTACACTCTGTTGAAACATCGGATGTAACTACCGCGGAAGTTTACTGTTGACAATCCTCGGTGTAAATTTCATCCAGATAGAGTGCAAATCAACAGACTTCGAGTTATTGCGACCACAGAAAAGTTTAATATAAAATGTGGAAAATACCTGATGTAATGTGAGAAAACGTTTGTTAACGATTTAGATGCTTAAGATATTTCCTGTAAAAGGCTAAAAAGATTAAAAGAGCTTTTAAGAACCAAGTGTTTTCGGTGTTAAGTCATCATCAAGGTTTTAGGTCATATTGATTCGTCTAGGTTATATGATGGCTTAGTATCGAAGACATTTCTTATAAACTTACAAACTCTTTTAAACGTTTTATAACCTAGTACAGAGAAGATTTTAAACTTTTTACAAACATATTGACATTGATTTGGGTGTTGTTTGGAAACTTGTACAGCGAAATGAAAACAGTGTTTCGGAAATGTAATAAAGATTTCTACTCTTTCATCGTTTTAAATTGCATAATTAATTTTATAAAAATGAGTCGTAAATCTACATCTGTTAGACTGTGTCTGTTATCCGAATATACGTTGAAAGGTATTAAAATACCTCAGTACATCTTTCAGCTGGGCCGGAGCAAAGCAAATATTTTTTGTGGGGAGGCCAACTAAATAACCAAACCTTACTGCACATAAAGCTACAGCTGTGGGAATTTTGGTTTTCTCGACAATTGGTGTAAAAGTGCTGGTAGGCAGTTTTTGTTGAGGAAAGAACGAAGCAAATACATCAGGGTGGAACAACTTCAAACATGTGCACTGAAGCGTATGATCGCTTTGTAAATGGGCCCATGAATATTATTGTGGTGCCTCCCTCCTCCTCTAACTACGGCCCTATGTACACTGCGTCTGAAATTATTATGTAAGATTGATATTTTGAAATATATTTGTATGGGCTTTGCATAGCCTCGTAGCAATCATGCATATAACAAAGCAATGTACAAGCAAGTAATAGCAGTTCATCTTCTTTCGCATTACAAAGATTGGTCCAATTTATTCCCAAAACAATCATCTAATTAGAAAAGCAGTTTCTGAATTTATTATGCAAGTGTGCTAGCACTACTATGTAAATCCTGTATTGTAGCCGATCTCTTAGTTAAAAGTCAGCATGGGCAGAAAGAAGGGCTTATCAGCAACAGAGAAAAAGGAAATTGTGCAGTTATTAGCCAGAGGGAAAACAATGTTATAAATTTCAAAGATACTACGACGAGACCATCGAACAGTTAAGAATGCAATGGAAGACGTAAACAAAAAGAGAGTGAGG
>JBAHVQ010000029.1:523350-544107 GCA_036872915.1 Nanipora kamurai
CTTTGAGGGCAATACGCTTTTTTCCGGACCTCCCGCCAACCAATCAGCACGCAGAACGTTAATCAGCCATATAATAAGTTATTATTAACTAACACTATGAGGCCTTGCTGACTGAATGTTCAAGTTTCGCGAGCGATGTTAAATCTTTTATTGATTAACAACCTTTTCCCATGACTTACCCACAATTATATATATTTTTTTCATTTAACGTAAAAGAAACATTGGTCAATACACAGTAAGATATGCACTGATAAGAATGCCGAAGGTGGTTATCGTGCTCTGTTCAAAGGAAAGCAGTGTGATAATGTTTTATAAACGAGCAGCTGATCGCGAAATTGATGTTTTAACATTAATTTCGCGACCAGCTCCCACCTTGACCTATAGCTCAGTTGGTAGAGCGTCGGACAAGTAAACCACCACCAGCTCCCAGCGACCAGCGCCCAACTTAACCTGTATCAGTTGGTAGAGCGTCGGACTAGTAAACCGAAGGTCGCGGGTTCGAATCCCTGCCGGGCCAAGTGGAGTTTTCTCTACTTGTCCGGTATGGTTCGTTACTCGGAGTAGCAACTAACATCCTGTTTCCCTGTTTCCACGCATCAAAAAGCGATTGTCAGAACAGTTTTAACGTTAGTTCCTTGTTTCCTGTTTGTATATTTCCTATTTCTGTATTTCCTATTTCCGTATTTCCTCTTTCCGTATTTCCAGCTAGAAATCCAGCGATAACCTGGTATTCCCATCCCAAATCAAAATAACTTTTAATCAACGCGACAAGATCTGCAAAACTAATTTAGTTTTCTACGTCTGCCGGTATATGTATTCACAGTATGTATTAACAGTGTTATAGACACCTTACGAACTACACTTACCTTATTTCTTTTTTCTTTTTTTTACACTTATTTCTTTGAACAGGAATTGGTGGCAAACAATACACAGGATCGGATAATGCAATAAGAATTGTCCAAAAGGCCACAAATACCATTTTTAATTTGGATACCGATCCTACTATACTCCGATGTTTTAAATTATAAAATAACAGAATATGCCGGAAGTTCTAAAGTTCAAAATAGTAAATAGGTATTTGGAAATTAGAAATAGGAAATACACAATACGGAAAGAGGAAAGACGGAAAGAGGAAATCCGGAAAAAGGAAATACGGAAAGAGGAAATACAGAAATAGGAGATAAAGAAATAGGAAATATGGAAACAGGAAACAAGGAAATAACGTTAAAACTGTTCTGACAATCGCTTTTCGATGCGTAGAAATAGGGAAATAGGAATTGCACTTCTGGGCTTCCATACTTTCTCAAATGGGCCGTCCCTCGTATTTGTATCAATTACTCACCCAAGAGGACTGGTATCTACTGTAACATATCAATTTCAACTCTGTCATCGCCCATTGCTGGTTTTTCAGTTTCGAAGTTCTATTTACCTCTTGGTCTTTAATATTATTGTTCCAACTTTCAAAGTTCCAGTTCGTAAGTTTGGAGGAAAAGAGCTTCAATTCATAGTCAGCGAATGGGAAAAGCTCATAATGCTATTTTGGTGATGTTGATACTTTTATGCAGTATGGTTTCTGGTTTATTTCAGTTTAAGAGGTACAGCTACCGTAAGAAAAGTGGAAACGTGAGTATGCTTAATAGCCTAGCATAAAGCACGAAATAGAGGACCAATCAGTTGAGCCTACAAAACAAAACGTAGTCAATACACGGTTTTTATGCAGATTTCTGAGATCAGCTAATTAGTTCCGGGGTTCGCTAAACTGCTCTTGACCCAAGCTGATAAACAATGTTTTCCAGTTCAAAGATTAACTGTAATACAGTAGAATTTGGATCAACACATGGACGTGTTGGTTGCCTGAAGTAGAATAACATCAGATAATGTAAGGTAGAGCAATGGTGCCAACAAATGGTATAGATGTGATTAATGTAGTTTGACTGCATGACACTTGAGTTTGATTGAGTTACAGCACTTTTATCCAAACTACAATGTAGGAATTGGCTTTCCCACACTTTTATTCTCAATGGAATAAACTGGTGTTCAAAATAAACCTGGGTTGATAGTTAAATAATCAATTATAGCATGATCAGAATAACTGGTTGATTTTATGTGGGAGGACACTGAGTTAATGGTGTGTCAAAGGGAGGGTGGACATTAAACTCCTTTCACTAACCACAAGTCTAAAAAAAATTTAGCCTAAAAGCCATAAGAATCTGCAAGATATTTGATAGTCAACTTTAACTCCTTCGTGACTGGATCTCTCCCCTTGACAAGCAAAATTGTCAGCCACTAGCCACAGTAGAACACTAAAAGTCTTATGATTCAAAATCAACCATTCAATCATGCAGGAGTTAAGCCCTATGTAGGTGATACTAGATAATAAGCCCCACTGGGCTCAGAAAACTTTTTGCTGGAGACCCAAGCTTGACGAACATTTCTTTATAGTGCACAATAATACCAGGCTCCCTCATGCACAATCACTTATGTTTAACATTCATTTTATTATCATCATTATCCTTTACGTTGTGGCTTCTGCTCAGCTAGGTGGCACAAATGATAAACCTCCAGCTATACTCACCATCTAAATCTTGTTAGCTCAACAGATAGAGCTTCCCACCTGTTATCAGAAGGTTGCAGATTTGATTCCTACGTAGGGTTCAGAAATTGTTTTTCTGAGGAAACAAGCTTGACAAACATTCCCGTGTCTTCTACAAATTATTTTGTTTTAAAGTTTACAGATTTTATTTTTAAACACCATTATATAAACTGCAGGAGCATTTTTTTCGACAATTTTTGCGAAAAATTCGTAGATAAGCCACATCGGATTATAAGCCCCACCGTCATCACTGAAGCCGTCTCTTTTGCAAGCATCTGTGCTTTGAGACAAGTTTGAATGGTGTTGATTCCTCTACAAAGAGCTCGTTGTTCGAGAATCCAGGTCTCTATGGCAGTTTCCAATTCTGGCCAGCAAGCCTTGTTTCCTCACTTTGCTCACATAGATTTTTTTGAAACCTGTTTTCACCATTCACGAACTTATTTTTCGTTAGCTCCAAAATTATGGGCCGCAATTCGTTTACCATGCTCTTTGGCAGATTTAACTACTTCGAGTTTGAATGAAAATGTGTAACTTTTTCTGGATGGCGTCGCTTCAACATAAGGTAGAAAATACTTGTGGAAAAAAATACAGTTTAAAAATACCTACTTTAGTGATGAGTCACAGTCTAAAAACTTAGAACCGTCTTCACAGAGGTCTGCCCAATGCTCGGCCAATCACAATTAGACTTGTTTTATCCAATTCACTTGACATGTTCATACCATCTTACGTTTTATAAAGTGAAATTAAACTTTTTGCATGTGATGCCTAGTAAAAGGAAGAAAACTTTTTCAAACTTTTTAAAATTTTGCATTTATTCATTTATAATCTGCGATTTACAGTATGTATTATATTTAGGGACTGGTCATTATTTATAAGGGGTAGGAGATAAATAATTCACTCTAAAGATAAAGTATGGTAACCTTTGATTTCCCTCTTTCAAGGCCTAACAATTTTTGGTGACCCCCAGAAAAGGATATTTATTCTTTGTAATCCCTTGAAAAAAGTGCAGTATGTATTGTTACTTATTATTACATGTAAAAGAGCATACTGTGTACAGGTAAACCTGTAGACTTCTCTTTCAGTGAAGTAATATGCATGTGATCTAATGCACACATTACTATTCGCATATTAACTTGATCTGTGTGTGCGTGTGTGAGATGCATTCAATTCACTTTAAACCAATTAAATACTTTAATAATTCCTGTTAGGTTACTTGGCACTACTTAACAAACATAAATTCATAGTTTATTAGTTTATTTTAGAAGTCTGTTGATAAATAGTAACATTATTCTAGAAGACCAATTCTTTGTTGTCAGTTTCCTCAGTGTCACCATTGTTGTCACCACCATCATCATTATCGTGATTGTCATCACTTTCTTCAGCACTGTCTGAGTTCTTAGGATAGCAATCACATTACGAAGCTGGTGTTTGTCATCTAGTTTGGTTTTTCTACGTTTGCTTAAATGAATTTCAAGGGTACGATTCAAAACCTCCTCCCGCTCATCTCTGTCCCAGCATTTGCCATTTCTTGCATTCACCAGAAACATTTCCATCATTGAGTGTTGCATTTTAGTTGATCACTTGTTTCATCATATTTTTTCAATCTCCTTGTTGACAAGATATCCATTCTTTACAACTCTGAGTAAAGAATGAACACTTGCATATGGATGTGGCATTGTGGCACACGAAAAGTGGCCTGCAGTGAAGTCAACCTGACAGTAAGATTACACCAATCAAAATACCAATCAGAGTAATTTGCTATAATTTGAATAGTCTGTAGTTGTTTTAACCAGGTAGCTATAACAAAGTAGGTGCAGTCATTCTCCCAAAAAATAATTTGTGCATGCGATTGATCATATGTATTAATTGTTTTGTGCATGTGCGGATGTGTGCACGAGTGATCACACGTTATATTGAGAAGCCTGAACCTGTAGTCTATAGCTGATACTGATTGGTATTAACTGTACCATAAATCTAAACTATGAAACTTGTCCAAACTGACAAATAAAAAAGTATTGAAAATGTGTATAGTGTCAAGATACTTTGTGTTCTATATACAAACAATATATACATGAGGTCATTCACTCACTGAAGAGGAGATAAACATTGATGTGTTGACTGACATTACAAAAACATCTCATTCTGCCCTCAAGCTTTTGGAACTTTTTGTTAGTCAGCAGTGCTGTGACCTAGATGCCTTTGATGTGATTGAGCAAAACATTGCCAAATGAGAAGACTGATTTATTGATCTTTGCAGTTTTCATGTAGACCTTTTATAAATAACATGTTGAATTTGATGTTGTTAGCTGTAAAAATAGTAAAGAAAATTGTTCTACAGAAAATGTTTCTTTGTTCAATCAAATTCCTGCTGCAAAGCCATTTTAACAATTCAAGAATTTATTTTTCAATCCCCACTTTGAGGGCTTAAATAAAACAAGACCTCCTTTTTTGTAAAGAAAATACTTGTGACCCCCTTATTTTTTACCCCTACACCCTTCTAAATAATGACCAGTCCCTTTCGTGGATATCATTCTGCATTACTTATTGTGCGGCCAAGTGCTATAATTATGGTAAGTTTGTGAGCATTCTTTTACTTTTTTGAAATTAAATTTCTCAAAGAGAACATTAAGCCTTTATTCAAGAAATTTGCTGTAAATTTAAACTGAATTTAGAAAACTATGTTTCATGCAAAAACACAAGGGAGTGAAACATGAAAAATGTCCAACACTTGAGATGCCCCAGAAATGCCACTGATGCCCTAGAAATTGGCCAAAATATTCATATCTGGGGAGAAATGCTGATCAGCCAAATTTTATACATGTGCATAGTATTATACAGAGTTAACATGGCAAACTAAACCTTCTGTCCCTTTGGGAAGTACTTTTATACTTTCAAAGATTCTGAGAATAACCTGGTAAATCCTATTCAAACCTAATCATATTTGATGAGAATTCTACTTTTGGACAACTAGTGAACGTCCGTCAAGCTCATTATCTCAGAAAAAGATTTTTGAGTCCCTGAGATAACCTTGACAAACGTTCACTAGTCATCTGATATTCACCAAGCTCCCATGTGAACCAAATGTTTGTTCAGCATTAAGTAATTCGGCTTTTGTCAGATTAATCTTATCTTATCTCACTGGTTGTTGACAAAACAATCCAGAAAGTTCAGTTGGTTGTCCCATAGACAACCAAGAAGGAAATTTAATTCCAGGCACCACAGCGGATCCAAGGGGATGGTAATGAGTGAGAATTACATTTTGTTTCCTGAGGAACAGAAAAAATAGAGTGAACTTTCATCATCTTTAAACAATAGAAAACTCCAAATGCAGAGGTTTTTTGTACCACAGTATATTACAGTAACTACAGTGATGTTTTGTAAAGACCAGAAACCAGATGATGTGTTGGATTATTCCACTTAAAACCAAGGTTGAAACATTCAAAATTTAACCCATTAAGGGGAAAGAGCTCACAAGAGTATCTTACTCTGGCTAAGGCCAGACAATTTTACTTGTCACAGGAATGACCTCTGGGAGTTAAAGGATTAAACCACAACAGCCTGACATGATCTAACTTGATATTTGGTTTACTATTTTAGTGGATTATCTAATGTACACACACAATGCTTATTTTGTAAAGTTTAGATGCTGTGTTGCACTTAAGTAAGACGTGCGTTATCTAACACATATAGGTAAAGCATGCTTCAAACACCCTTTTGCATAAGAGTTTTCCTGTTTTATTCTATTCATTCTCTTTGGCCTGGGCCCTGTTTCTTTACTACAAAATAAATGAAAAAGTTTTTTATCATTTTTGGTGGTTTACTATCCAATGTTAGTGCACACAGAATTCCATTGCTGAAAGCTATTCAAGATTCCAACTTCTATCCTGTGATCAAGAAAGTTGTAGATATTCTCACAGCAGTTAATGCTAATGTAGAACTGGTACATCTATACCAGGATGCAAAAAAAGAGATGTATCTCTAATGTGAATAAGAATGATCCAAATGATGGATATGATTAAACTGGACACCTGGTTTTGAACTTAAGAAAAATGTTTAAGTTCACCATATTTAGTTTCTGCATGGTACTTTGATGGACTTTTCTCTTACTGGTATATCTTACTTTGTATGTGGCTTCCAGAAGTTGTCCAAAATTTCATTTTAAATGCAATGTATTTTATAGTATTCTTTTCATTTATAGGACAAAGTAAATTATGATTTTCTTAATCATTAGTAATGCTGGATTTTATTGTCTGCTATACTTGGTTAAGAGCTATACCTGACTGGATTAATTTATAGCTTGTTTGGTTGGAAAGGCTTGCTATGTATAATTGATGGACTTTCTTCTGATGCTTTGTTTGAAGCATGGCTTACAGAATGAAGTTCAAACATCATTAAATATTCGTAAGCTGTGTATTTGATAAGGTGTCGTATTCATTCTTTGAGAAGAGCAGGATGAAAATTACTGTGTGTGAAAAATGCAGTGTTTAGATTTTCTATTTTCAGAACTCCATTCACCTCTTGTGTTGTCCAGCAGCTCTTTGGGATTCATATATTGAAGAAATCCTACTGCGTCTAAAAACTATAACCCCGTAACTATCACAATGGCTTTGAAACCATGCCCTTTTTGTAGGGCGATCATTTTAGTTGGGCAAAATTTCTCTCAATTTTTCTCTCAAAACTTCTCTCGAAATTTCTCTCACCTCCGCAATATTTGTACTCTTATTAATATATCCCTGGTGACCAAAGAAATTTCCTACATACTCATGATTTAACCGTAAACACGACTCAACGCGCAACACAGAAACAACCCCCAAAAGAATAATTGGAGATCGTGCAATGATGCTGTTTACCCAGGAACTCCAGCAGTTTGTAGCGAGAAAGTTGTATTTGGAAATGTCCTTGTTGGAGAACAACTTTGAACTTCCGACATACATGAGAGCCATTAGTAAATGGATATGCTTTTGTATACAAGTATTAATCTTCTAGTCAGGGTACAACTGTAATATGGTTGGAACCACCAATAGTTCATGTATGGACTTGCCTCTCGTGCCTTACCGTACCTTACCTAATATGGCTACGATAATGTTCAAACAGGTTTGCGCGCTGTGTAGGTCAGTGGTATTGACCACTCTGACCATAGAGATCATATATTAACTAGAGGGGCATTGTACCCAAATGTCCCTCAACCGCAGGTAACAAATTGAAAGGCCGCCATCTTGGATAAACTGGGGACCAAATCGCTTCACTCTTGCCCGTTGTTTTTAAGGATTCTAGCAAAGTCCTTTATGTCATCGAGTGTTTAAGTCTGTAAGTAAACTTCGGCTACTGATTATAGGCCGAATGGCTTCAGAATGTTTTCTGGGCATTTCCAATATTTTTAAAGATGGCGTCGCGGAAGAGTAAATGTTAACGAAGAATTTAGGTGTATAATGCCATACACGATTGTAGTGTGGTCATACATTCGTTTTTAAAGTGTTTTACGACTTACTTTTGCCCTAATTTCTTACTTGGGGACAACGACAGATCGTCGTGGACAAGGCAGCGAGAATGGTATCACTTCCTTTAGACACTTACGAACTTATAAACAAATAGTTCTAAACAATATTCTGTTCTAGTTCGTTTTTTACATTTTGTTCGATTCTGTTCTATTTTTTTTTGTTTTGTTATAAAGTAATTATAGACTATATCAAACTAACCTCAGTAGTCAATGTTCTGTCTTGCAGTCAAGGTATATAGCAAAAAAGACTTATAATGTAACAAGCTCGATATGATCTCGGTAACTGCGGATAGGGCCTGGCCTAGCCTAGGTAAGCTCTGTTAACCAGTCTTTTAATCCTTAACAACCTTAACTCGTCACGCCGCGCCCGCTTTGGCGACTGCCTTAGTTCACTTCTGCTTCTAATTTTCCTTGTTAATCTGGTGTATGGCAAAATCGTGCAGTTTTTCTTGTCATCCGATAAACTCGCTTTTCAAACTTTTGTGATGTGGTTCTGGCTTAAGCGTCGATTGAACATCGTTTTGGAGATAATTCTTCACGCTCATAAATAGTATAAACAAATTTATGTCTCGATTTATTTGATTTAAGTCGAATTAGCACTGCTTCGGCTTTGTGATAATAACTCGACCTTAAGGCTGACAGTCATGGCCTTGCATGGCTGATCGTATTTCATCTAGGTTGTTCGCTACAATCAACTTTTTTGCTATATTTGTTTAAACGCTAGTACCTTTGGAGCTTTCAATACACCCGTTTCATACACTCTGCAGGGGCATTAAATTTTGAAAAAACTCGAATTTTTTTCAAATTTGAATGAAGTGCAAGATCTTCAAAAAGGTTTTTAATGGGACATGCTATTTTATTTCTCATGCAGCATTTCAAAAGTTGTGATCTAAATAGTCTACCAAGTTATATCAACAGATATGCCCTTGGCCTGGATACCCCAAGACTGCCTTTAATCTCGCTAGCGCAATTCACTTGGTCAAAGTGTACAAAAGCACCAAAAACTCCAAATTCCTCATAAGCTAACGTCAGCACGCAAATCCTAACGCACTCCTTGAGTGCCTATTTTTTATTTTTTATATAAAAAGATTTCAAAACAAGCGTGGAAATAAGTGGGATTTTCTTTTCAATATATGAACCGTAACAACCGTTCATAGTTACGGTGAATTTGACGTTTTTTAACAATTTGAATGATATTTTTTGAGAAAATTCGTGAACGACAGTTATGGGTAAACGTAAACTCACGAACGCAAATTCTCGAACAGACAGTAAAGGGCCCAGAGACAATTGATTCCCAATTTACTCAAAATGGCGGATGTTCAATTTGTTACCAATTTTCGGCCTCCATGCCCTCTCTAGTTTATATATGATCTCTATGCACTCTGACCACTCTAGAAACCTCGGAAAGACTGGGTTCTGGGTAATCAGTGAGAACTATGATTGGTCGTTGTAAACCATAGAGATCATAAATAAGACTAGAGAAGGCATTGACTCCAATATTTAACCGCCACTTGAGTACTGCCATGTTTGACCATATTTGGTAAATAAGGGCCAAACTTTTATGCCTTAGGCCCTTTCTTGCTATTTAAGGTCCTCGATGTTGAACAATCAAGAATTATTAAATGTTCGTTATTCCAGATTATAAACAAAAATTTCTGCAGCAAGCCGCTGAAAAATTGACGTAAAAAGTGTAAAGAAAAAACTATGAGCACTTGTCCTTTGTAAAGTCATAACAGTCGGACTGTGATATTGAGAATTAAAAGGCTCATTCTTGAGAATGAGATGGTTAGTCGAAAATATAAGACAAGAATAGACTTTTCTTCTTGACTTGCCAATCGAGTCAAAAGGTAATTACCGGTCTAACTGTACAAAAGGAAAGTTCTCTATAAATTCTGCACCGTATCTTGAGGTAAAACGAAGTGCAAATGTATATTTTCCGCGAAAACATAATGAAAAACAGAATTTGAGCATAAATTTTCATTCGGACTTCCAATGAAAGCAATATGGCGGCGTCCAAAACGCAAATATCTTTTGACGAAAATCAAGAACCAATACCCCCTCTAGTCTTGTTTGTGATCTCTACGTTGTAAACCTCCAGCCAATCACAATTCGTGCAGGTTACCTAGAGCCCAATTTTCTTGGGGTTTTTATTGCCATCAATAGACGTTTCCCAAGATTAAAAATAATCAGCATGAAAGCAAGGCAGTGGTAAGTAAAATGCTCCACGCTGTGCTTCCGCTACATTTGTTTAGTAAAGAAGATGGTCTGTAACTTCACAACTATGCATTGCTAAAGTACGTCATAAACTTATGTTGTTTGAAATTATCTAAGCTTTTATTTGGTGTATAGTTTACGTTTCTGTGTTACGAATAACTTTTTTAAATGTACAAGATTTGTGAGCCATTGCATTCGAAAATAATAAATGTAAAATTGGCTTCTCACAAGCGTGGTAGGATTTCCAATTTTTCTTTCAAATATTTGACGCACCGCGTTAAACAATATATTATAAGCTACTGAAACGATAAATTCACATGTAACCTACACTGCTGAAGCCAACTGAAAAAGTTGACTCGAGCGGGATTTGAACTCGCACCTTCGGGAATCAGGTCCACCGCTCTACCTGTTGAACTGTCGAGCCTACAGAGAGTGGAGGTGAGTTATTATCCAATTTAAGTGTACGAGATATTCTCGCAACAACTTAACGCTATCCAGGTATAAATTTCAAATTTTTAGCTAGATGGGAAGTATAACAAAAATAGGAAAACATCTGCCATTTTGGTCTTGGTGAATTATGTATTTGGTCCATGATGGCATATGTTTTCTTATTTTTAATATACTTTTCATCTGGCTAAAAATTTGAAATATATACCCATATAATTGTTTCCAATAGCGTGAGGTTGATATATTGCTTAACGTGGTGCATTAAGTATCTGAAAAGAAAAATCGGAAATTCTACAACACTCGAGTGTTGTGAGAAGCCAATTTTGCATTTATTATCATTTTCGAATGCGATGTCTTGAACATTTTAAAAAGTTACACGTCACACAGAAACGTAAACTATATATCAAATGAAAGTTTAGGTAATTTCTAACAACATGCGTTCATGATGTATTTTTGCAAAACATAGTTCTGAAGTTATAGGCCATCTTCTTTACAAAACAAACGTGGCGGAAGCATGGGCCAGAGCAATGTACTCACCAAAGCCTTACTTTCATGCTGATTATTTTTTATCTTGAAAAACGTCTATAGCCTGCGTCTTAATGCATTAGGCACGAACTAACCCGAGCGTTTGCACGCCGGCTATGCTATCATTTTTAGGGAAGAACTGAATTGTGAAGATTTTCGCTATGATTGCGGTGTTTTATGTTGGTTAATAGCCGTCAGAATTCCGCTCGCCTTATACTTATCCATTAGTTCTTAAATGTTGTTTAAGAACATATTCTTAATCAACGATATTATTAAATGTGGTAGCTTGGCTGTCATAAGATGTTTATAGTACGCATGCTCAAGCTATTCTGCTCAGAAAAACTTTCTGAGTGCCTGACGTGAATCAAATCCAGACTGCAATGGTGGCAGACTATGTCTGCCACCATTGCGAACCAGTACATAAACGTAACTTTCACTCACTATCTGAGTCCATGTAGGTAGCTCAAGGGATTAACGTGGAATATGTCGCTTTGTTAGTGAGGTCACTTCTTCTAGTTCTTGAATGTAAAATCGGTGGCTTCCCCTCTATTATTTAACGTTTACATGGCTTACAGGTAGATATTAGGTCGGGTATACAATTCATTCTGCGACGAACCGAACAGTGAAGATGTTTGTTATCATGGTTGCGTTTGCAGTGCTTCCAGAATTCCATCCACTTTTCGTCTTGTTCAATAGTTCTTTAGGGTTATATGAAGAGCATTCCTATCGTATATCGTAGTTCGTTACGGTTATTTGAGAATCCGTCTTCAGTCATTCTTTCAACATTAGGAAAGGATTTGTCTTTACCTTTCCACAATGAATAATCATGATCCGACCGGTACTACCTATGGTTCATTTTCGGACTTTTCTCTAATGCCTTAACTAATACATAGTCGGCCGAAATCTGGTTCAAAACATTACTATGCATGATTAATATTTCATGATGTATTTTATTATATCTATTTTTAAGAAGAACTGATTTGTAAACACTTTTCTTATAATCGTGTTGTTGTACAGTACGTTACTAAATTGCCCTCTGTATTGCGCTCACCGTATTCTTGTTGTTTATGGGTTCTCCAGAATTATTAAAGAACACTCCTCTGTCGTTTCCTTAACATCGCCAAGTTGGTCATAGTGGGTCGCGTCAAAACAGTTGCAGAGTCTAGTCTAAACGTGATCCAAAGGGAAAGAGTGCTTAATTTAGAACTTCAGACGAAAGGATTAACTTATAAAATGCTTGGTTGGTATATTTCCTTACGTTGAGTTCTTGAATGTAAAAGTGATGGTCTTGCCTCCCTCAAGTTTTGGCCCAGTGTAATTATTCAATACTTTGTACATCAATGTTAATTTGCTTACACGTCGTCTTGTGACTAAATTTTCCCAAGCAAGGGATCGAAGAACATCAGCAGATCTGCTTTCGTAATAACTGGCGCTTGTTACGAAACAAGATCTGCTGATATTCTTCGATCCCTTGCTTGGGAAAATTTAGACACAAGACGACGTGTAAGCAAATTAACATTGATGTACAAGGTATTGAATAATTACACTGGGCCAAACTTGAGGGAGGCACTAATAAGGAGAAATGTTGTGCAAACTAATTATGAGCTCAGGAATGGTCACACAGATATAGCACTCGCAAAACCAAAAGGAGAATTTCTTAAAAAAAGTTTCAAATACAGCCGGGCTAAAAACTGGAATAGTCTTCCTTCGGATATTAAACAAGCCGAATCAATTTATTCATTCAAAAATGTGTTGAAACAGTATTATATTTCCGGTACCCACACGTAACTAATTATGCATTCAATATGATAAAATCTTTAATGCAGGGGTCACATCATATATCATATATAATATATAATTATTTAAGTACATTTTTGTAAATAGTCAGTAATTGAGTTTGTATATAGTCTTCACTTTTTTTCTTTATGTAATTTCATATTTTGGACGCCCCCTCGTGGAAATCAACTTTTGTTGTCGAGGCTAGCGTCTCTAAATAAAGTTTACCACACCATACCATACCATTCTCTCTGATACTTTATATTATACATGGGTCACAGAAGTGATGTTTAAAACGTCATTTTGTAAGCTGGGTAATTGTTAGGGTATCAAATACACTTTTTTAAACGAACAGAACGATGAAGACTTTCGTTGCCATGATTGTGTTTTGTACTTTACTGTGCACTTAGAATTCCGTTCACCTGTCGTCTTGTTCAACAGTTCTTGACAGTCATATAATCAACATATCTACCGTCTTATCCTCAATGTAATCGTAATGTGGTTATCGTCGTCTCTAGCAGTTAATTAGTTTTATTTAAGAACCCGTCTGCAATCATTCCCTCGATAAAGAGGAAGCATTAGTCTTCTTGGCTTGTAAAAATTGTGATCAATTTACGATTTTGCATGCTGTGCATCTAACGGCGTATTTTATTTGTTCTTTGAAAAAAACTTAATGAAGAAAATTACAACCGTGATTGTGTTTTAACTCCGTGTGTTGTGGTTTATTTGCTCTCAAAATTCGTCTTGGCGTTCTTCAGGGTCAAGCTTATCCTCAGAATCGTAAATTTGTTCAAATTTTACAAGCAAGCAAAAAGAATATCGACCTCGTGCACGAAATACAATGGCCATGCAGTGCTTAGTTTCGAACTTTAGATGAAATGAGATTAAGATGGATTAAATTTATAATATGCTTAGATAGCATGGATGTAAAATTGATGGACATTCCACCGATGCTTTATCTGACACATGGTTTACAGAAGAGATGTTTACTTTAAAACATCCTTGTTCGTTTTCACACGTGTGTGGTTAGAGTGAACGTTACAATGACTGAACCAAGAAGGATAGATAAGGTCCATAAGAGCTCTTAACCCTCCCTTCTCGAATGTACAGTATTTGGATATTATCCTTGTTGCAGTTAATCGATTGAACCCCGAAGTATCCGCCATTCAAAGATATAGTCTTGTTCTGGTTTTTCGAAAAATAGCATTAACCTTCCCTGTTATCCGACGAATTCTCTGTCTCCTCCTTTGTTCAGTCGACGTTTCAAGTGCTATATCTTGTGCAACAGTTTCCTGTAGACATTGCCAGTCTTGGTAATGGGTGGTAATTGTTATTACCAGTCTTCTTTATACAACATATATCAATATGTACGCGTTATCGCTTATTGACTTCTTATTTTATTTTGTTGATTTCCCCATTTTTATCACTGAATTTTGATTGACACTAATGAAATACCATAAATGTTGTTTTTTACCTTGACATTATTGAACTTCAGTTTAACGGAATATTTAATTACTTGTTGTAAATGAATTTACTTTTAGCGCAATTATAATTTGATTGGCGTTGTTGAAGTTTGAAAGGCACTATTGAAGATGACAACCGCTCTAATGAACAACGCTTTCGCTTTAATCAAAGGCAAAAGGTGTACACGTAACATCATCACAGCATATATGAATACTAGTGTTCAGATCTTATATATCTTAAACGATTACAAAATAAATATGATAGCGTAGAGGGATTAACAAAAAGGAAAGGGAGCGGAAGGTAAAGGAAAGGTGTTAAGAAGAGTCAAAGGGTGAGAAGTCAGAACAACATTAAAGGAAAAAATCTGATATTTGAGTTGAGAGAAGGATTTAATTTGGCTATTAATAAATTTCTCTGATAAGGACGTCTAATTGAGAAGTGCCGGAAGACAAAATAGAAAAATCATCAAAGGAGACAGCACGGTCAGTTTGTCTTATATGCGAGAGAATGCTTGATAATGAAGAGGGGGAAATTTTATTACCCGTGCAGGCCGAAATACCCATATGTTCGCAAATTCTAGTACGTAAACATCAGAAAGTTTCGCCTATATACACTGTGTGGCAGCGCTGGCACGTAAATTTGTATACAAGATAGGATCTTAAACGCATGGGAATACGGTTCTTAAAACGAAAGAAATTTGACAGTCAGCAAACAGGTCGAAAAATAACCTGGAGTTTCGCGTGTGGATATGCAGATGAAAACGATCTGTGAAGTTGTATTCCCATGCGTTTAAGATCCTATCTTGTATACAAATTTACGTGCCAGGGGAAGTCCTAGGCCAGGAAAGAGTTAATCAGGGTTTACAACCTCCTTCCTATCCGTATAGGCCCCCGGTGACCTATGGAGACGTCAGTATTTAACTCTGGCTAACGCCAAACGATTTTACTCGTCAAGGGGAAAGTCCTCGGACAGGAAAGGGTTAATGAAGGGTAAAGTGTGTAAAATATGAATTTCAACGGCAAAATTCATATTGGAAAAATCTGAGAATGGGTTTCTAGAGTTAAACAAGCACAAACTATTAGAAAAATAGTATAGAGCAGGAGTTTGGTAAACCTTAGGTTTCCGGTTCTAATCCCACTCCAGTCACCTAATTTTTCCGTTGGATTCCACCGTGTAGGAAAATTAGAATTTTCTCAAGTTATCCTTAAGATGATTCCGAACTGATAATTTAAAAATCTTATGCATCGTAATTGATGATGTCAAAGAATATTAGCGGGAGAGTTTTTACTTTTCCTTTCCCCGTGAATCTTGACAAGTGCAAACGTTAAATTCTAGTGAATATTGTTTTGGGTGTCAGTGTCGAGAATGTATATAATACACTGAGCGCTCGTATTCCATGTAAACAATGCCAATTCTGATTTGATAGGAGAGGAGATACCGTTCAGAAGAAGAAAGATGTCAGAGTACAGACGATTGTCAGAGCAAACATGGACTTAATAAAGAAAAGTGTGTGAAAACTTGTATTTCAAGCTCGTGTTACGATGAATTATACTCTTGGAACGAGGTAAGCCTGACGATGGTGCTTATACCGCATCAGAATATAATTAATATATTATATAACTAAATATATCTGTTTCTAATTTACGACATTGTATGCACTTCTCAAACTCATTAATAATTCATGAGGAAATTGTTCAATCAGACTCGCTGAATTATACCACGTGAGCGAGCTTGAAATACCATGGAAGTCCTAGGACTTTTGAAATATGATTTTGAGAAGTCATTCAAAGGCCTCGTAATCGGACTTGACCGGGTTTTCAAGTACTCTTTCTCGGCCTTTAAATATTACTTCAATGTACGTGGAATTTTTCGACAGGAGGTCGTTTTACCTCTCGTTATTGTCGCTGGAAACTTTGTATAGAGCAACAACAAGCACATTTTCCGCGAATGTTCAAAACGCTGTGATTTTTTTTGTATCTAAATTACGTTTCACGAAATTCAATTTTGTACATAGTTATTTACCAATAATTCCGCGAATTTGAAGTATTTCTCAGTAAGTATTTACTGAGCTGCAAGGCGGACGGGTGAAGATAAACCGATTATTAACGAGGCTAAGATTCCTTATTATTTCAGTTGAATATCAGAGGTTATTGTCCGATAGACACA
Organism: Nanipora kamurai; assembly: GCA_036872915.1. Lineage (NCBI taxonomy): Eukaryota > Metazoa > Cnidaria > Anthozoa > Scleralcyonacea > Helioporidae > Nanipora > Nanipora kamurai. Next base: position 540,033 of record JBAHVQ010000029.1, read on the forward strand.
AAGAATAATTGAAGAAAAAAAAGCTTTAGTTTATGTATTATCTTATCGACTGTGGCATGACCAGCAAGTGTCCGAGTTCAACTGTTAAATCAGTTTATTTACCTTACCTTAAAAAAATGTTTAAGAAGAATTCTGTTGCGTCTTTGAATTTTAGTTTTTAGAATAGTATTTTCTATCATTTTAATTCTCTCATAATCTTCCATAACATGAACGAAACGATCATTTTGAAAATGTTAAAAATCTTGTAATAACTACTCGGAAGGTAATTACTGACTTCTTATTAACTGTGAGCGCTGTCATTACGAACAATATGTTTGTACATCAGAGATCCCGCTCTGATATTTTCCTATAACGACTTTGGACGAGGTTATTAAATAAGAGGTTTATTATATGGCTTTTAAACAAGCAAAATATACTGACGAAAATACATTATATTAGTATAGCATTACTGAGAGTCACGCGCTTTTGGATACACAGAGCACAAAGAAATATCAACTCGGTGCGCATCCCGTGGTAACAACCAATAATGTAGACATCTAGATGAAAAAATGCCAATAAAGTTTATTTTCCTGTTATATGTTATTTGCATAGACCGGCAAGTTTTGGTGAGAAAATTTCCCAGTTGCGTTGAAGACAAACTCAGTGGCTTAGCAAGGGTGTTTAGATGTGCAAAATTGCGATCGTGGATATTTACTTATATAAATATTTAATAATTATAAAACGATCGCTTAATCAGGTCACTCCATACAGTTTCCCGAAAAGTGGCGAATGCCAGTTTGAGACCTAAAAAACATAAGCATAAATACTGTGAAAGAAGAACAAAACTAAATGTATTACAAAGAAACACATTCTAAGCATCCAAAATTATGATGAAATAAGGAGTCCAGGTCGTTGTTATGGCAATACAGGCGTTCCAGAATGGCCTCCAATTTCCATTCAACCTAATTTATTCCGAAAAATACTTTGGTGTCCTCCACTTTTTTTCCTTCGTTAAAACGTACGTTCTGTGATGGGTAATTACCCTATTAATTAATAGGACAATTTTAAAAATGTTTGACTTTTTTTTTTCAAAAAATTAAAATAAATGATTATTTTCACTTTTAGAAAATGACATCTACAGAATATTTTTAAAAGTTGTCCTACTAATTACCCCACCCAGAAGGAAAGTTTTTATGAAAAAAAATGGGGTTCCAAAGCTTTTTTTCGAAATAAATTAGATTGAAAGGTAAATAATAGCCATTTTGGGACGTCATTGTTGCTATAGCAACAATGTTTTCACACTGTCATTGAAGTAACTTTCGTTATTTTTCATATGATATCGCACTTCCAGATCTCTCGACCGAATTTCGACGTAGCTGAACAAATGTTAAAAGAACAGCTGTTGAAAAATTGCGTTCTTTGTTAAAGTGCTTATGAAACAAAAATGTCGATGCTTCATAATCCCCTTTCGCTGAAAACAGGCGTGAAGAATGCCATTAACATTTTGTTTATCACTTTCCATTGGCTTGATACGAGTATTTGGAGATTTTGCTCGATAATGTCACTGGTTGGGTTGGATACGTCCTTGAAATATTAGATATTTGATAAAGATATCAAATATCTAATATTTCAGAGACATATCTTAGAATTAAAGTGCTCTTGAGACGAAAATTAGTACATTTCTAGTGCAATTTTTTGTCACAATATTCTTGGTTAATGAGAGTTCGCATTTGTTGAAAGAATCGAAAACGAAACATTTCGTCATGATTATTATCTACTCCAAATTTGCAAAAATTCCGTCCGCCATTATTCAGAAGTTGTTTCCAACAAATCCAAGCGGCACTTTTAGCTGTGACGTCAAGGGCTTAACCTCACATTAGTGACTGGTGGATATTTACTCATAACTCGTGTCTTCCTTTCTTCGAAGAGTTTTCCAAATTCAATATTTGTGAAAGTTTCCTTCGAACATTCATTTACATTTGCCCAACAATTGGCCTTTTTCAGTTCACGTTTTGAGCCTTTGACGTCACCTCCTCAAGCTTCCAACTTGGTCTGATGATGAATTTGCAATAAATTCGAAATATTACCATTTAAACATTCCCTCTTGTTTTTTACTCATATCTTCAGTTTTACAAGATGATTCTATTCGGTGTATGTGTATGTTTAGGTGTAGCTTACTTCAAACTAGTTTGAGATTCATATTTCTCGTTCCTTAAACGTTTTGTTTTTTCTTATTTTAGCTGGAAGAAGGAGAGATCGATGTTCGTTTAACTTCATTTAAAGGTTGTGTGGTGCAACAAATAAGGGAAAAGGAAATGGAACAACGGAGGAACAACCAGTTGTAACAAATCTTGAGTGCTTGTTTGTTCTTCTCTTCCATATCTCTGGCTTCAAGCGGACAAAAAGTGTCTCGTGATGAAAAAATGAAAAAATCGGTGATAGTTGTTACTCAAAAACCGTGGAAAGATAATGACAACTAAGTAAAAGGAATGTGGAAAAACTGGTCGAGAAAGAAGTGTGGATTGGGACATTAAACAAAGCAAAAACAAATTTAGAAAACGTGATCTGGTCACGTGATGACATAGAGACTTCCGCTCTTCCGTGCTTATATTGTACCATGCCTCGTTGCTCAAAAAATGAATAGGTCAACGCTAGTTTTGTTAAGTATCTGCAAATGCCCTCAGCTCATACTTTAGACGACTTAAACTGTATATGAAATAAAAATTAAAGACCTCTTAAAACAAGTGTAGCTACGCTTGTCTTGTTTTTAGGCTCATATCTTGAGTTATTCACAAGATGTTTATTTTTGGGTTATGCTCTGTCTTATATTTTTCAAATTGTCGGCTGGCAATGGATTACGTTATAGTGTATAATGAGTAATTATTCGACTAAATCACTAGAATTGAAATTATTCTATTAAAGCACTAGAAACTTTGTCGGTTTAGTGTTATGAGGCAAGTGCATCCACATTCACAGTTTCATGTGACAGTTCAATAACTTCAACAATATAGCTAATTTTACAGCAACTTGTACACCATGAGTGCAATTTACGTATCAAACGTATCTTAATATCCCAAGAATGACGTGAGATATGCAAAAAGTGTAAAAGCTGTTGCGTTTATAATTTCAAGAGTTCTTTCAGATAAGACAAGCTTAATTTTCATTTCATAGACATTTTCAGCAGACAAAGGTAACATTCCCCTCTTGTATTCTACCAGGTTTTTGAATGGCTTCAAAACGAACCTCTCAACACCCTAATTTGCGAAGAAAGTTTGAATATTAATGTTTTCTAAGCCGAGAAAATTGGATGAGAATAACGAGGGTGCCTTTATCACATATAAAGGTACTACACGATTTTCTTTGTATTTTCCTCATAAATTATTGAATTTTTGAAGCTGATTTTAAAGAACTTGAAGTAGGTCAAAATGACAAAACTTTTCACAGTGCACTCATGACTTATATTTTAGGGGTAGGACCGAATAGTTAAGGAAAAATTCTATACACGTATCAAGAATCCCGCAAAAAGCAAGATTTTACAGCACCTTCCTGCGTGTATGGGTGTTCTCGCGGGATTTTTGATGGGAATACTTCTATGGTTAGAGCGTCTGCCTAGCATTTTCAGAAGGTTGCGAGTTCGAGTCCCGTCGGGAACTCAGAGTTTTTCTGAGTCCATGGCGTCCCATGATTTAATAGTATCTAACTGCAACCCAAAATTCAAAAAAAAACAAAAAAAAACGGCCTTCTGTTTTCTTAATATTTTGTATATGCCTGACCGATTTGAAATTCAAATGGTTAATTCTATTCACTGTTACTGAGCTCATATTATAAATTCAGTTGTCATACAGAAAGTTTCCACGAAGGCAAACCACTGAAATAAACGTTCATGTCCATGAATATTACATTCGGCGTACGGCGTCGGAAATTGGAATACTCATCTTTTTATCCCTTTAATCTGTAGATTTTTGAAAACTCATTGAAATCGGTTTAATGTATCCAATTTGCGTTCATCAAATCCCCTTTGTGTCCGGTTGCGAACTAAAGGGTTAATAGACAAATTTCGTGCATAGGCCAACGAAGTACTTACTAAATGTTAAGA
>JBAHVQ010000029.1:565581-590504 GCA_036872915.1 Nanipora kamurai
AGAAGATGAACTCGGGTGAAGAATAATGATGTTAATGCTACTCCGAGCGACGAACCATACTGGACAAGTAGAGAAAATTCTACTTGTCCGGTATGGTTCTTCGCTCAGAGTAGCATTAACATCATTATGTTGTATCATGTATGAACAACATTGTTCACTTAACATGATTGTTTTATGCCACTCAACCAGGCATGAACAATGTTGCAATGTCCGTTCAATTTGTGTTATTAGTGGATAACACCCGAGGATTTTCAACACTTTCACTTAAAACCATGCCAGAACAAATCATGGTGGATTGAAGAAATGCTGCAGTTGCCACTTACATGTGTGAATAAAAACACCAAAACTTCTCCATTCAATGAACAAAAATAGTTTTGATTACAGTGCCAAAAATGCACTGGTAGAGCAACCATGTTCTTACTTGTTATTCCATCACCCTGAAACAACCCTATTATCACAACAACGTTGTTCAAGTCTGTTCGTTTATCAAGCCATGAACAGCACTTTTTGAACATCCAAAAACAAGCCTGACCAGACAACCATGTTCAAGCTTGGCAGCTCAACCATGTTCAAGCCTGTTTACAGACAAAAACAAGGTGTGCATTTTTACGTGTCTATATCATGAGTGATTTCTCACCGAGTCTTAAGATGTACACGAAATATTTCGTTAAACTTAAAAAACAAAAATTTAATATCAACCGTCAAGACATCAAGGTGGCCTTGAGGTTTTATACAAAGGTGACCTCAGTTTATCGAAAGTACATTGAGATTCACTGGTTGACATAAATTCAGGACCATCATATTATGGCAATGGTCACCATTTGGGAGAAAGAAACTTCCCCATCTCATCTGGCCACCAGGTCTAACCCCTGCACAACATATACTGTACCTGTCATATTACCGACTTTCCGTTTATCTAACTTTGGTGTCTTCATGAAACCGGAGGATTTTAATTCAAAGCCTAAAAGCAGCTATTATGTCAACTTTCTCAATTAAAGCATTTTTTAAAGTTTTACCCAGCCATATTCTCGTATAACGTACCTGTTGAAGATTTGAAATGCCAAGTAAGAAGCAAATTGAATCGAGGATATTCGACTTGCCGCTTCCATTTAAGCCAGTGATTGCATTAAACTGAGGATCAAAACCATTTACTTCTGTCCTTTGAGCGTACGATTTGAATCCGTCTATAATTATTTGCTTGATATACATTGCCTACCAGAAAATTACATCGAATCTGATATACTCGAATGCTCGAATCTCGCTCCAATTTGGCGCGTAAAAAGAATACATGTATACCATAAAGCTTTGCGCTTAAGACGACGTGCAGGGATGGTGAAGCCGGGGGTCAGGGGGGTTTAGCCCCTACTTTTTCTCAGAAGTAACGTTAATGGATTGAGGTCTTTATGTGTTGTGTATTCTGAAATATTTGAATAAATGAAAATTTTATGGTTTGTGCATGAAGCTTGAGCAAGTTAATCGTTCACAGTTAACTAGAATGGCTTTGAAAGATCGGCATTCATATACAAAAGCCAGCAGAGGCTGAAGCAGCAAATGATTAATTACAAGGCGCGAGCGCCTCAAAAGTGCGGCTTTTTAGCTTATATCTCCACAATCGACAGGCCGCCAAAAAGCGTTGGGCCTATCACAAGCTGCCACAAAGACCCTCACATGCGTGGACTCCCGTGGCACGTACCCAGTGTCCCTCCTTAATCCCCCATGCAACTTCCGTCTATTATAATTGCTAGTCATTCGTTCATGGCTCAAGTAAGTAGTATTAAGTACTTCATTGGGTAATTCTGGTTACATGACTTATTAAATTTTAGAATAAAAACTAATCTAGTTACCAGTTCTTTTTAAGAACAAATTCCACTCTCTGAGAATGGCCTTTGCCTGAAACGTCAGAATTTCTCAACTTAAGTTCGGCAGTCTACCAACCTTTTAACTTTTTAGATTCAATGATGTCATTAGTTGGTAATGGGGGTGTCCCGCACAAAACAAGAAGGATTGCCATAAAGGATTACTAAAGCTTTTATTAGTAGTTTTAGCACTAACATTTCGTTGCCAAGTTAACATCTTCACAATCAGAGAGTTGTCTATTTTCATCATGAATACAATCTGTGATTAAATGGTGAATTCGAATTATGTGTACGGACCAGTCAGAAGGAGGAAACTAAATGCAGTGGAACCTCTAATATAGCACACTTCTACACAACGGACATCTCCATACAACGGACACCAAAGTGGAGAACGAATTCTTTTTACAATTACTTTCTCACATAAAAACCTCTGTACAGATCTGTTCAGTGGACACCTGCAGAAAACGGATAGCGGACACTTTTTCCGACTCCCAGTGTCGAAAAACCAACAAAGAAAAACCTCTACACAGCGGATACCTCCACAAAACACGTCAGGCGATTGAGGTGAAAAAAAGTCCTGAAGGCTAATTTATTCACGAATTAATTAGTCTTCAGAATCAAATTTTTACTTTTTTTCTATTTCTCTATGTATCAAGCGCAATAGCGAGAAAAATCTTCTAGATTTTTTTTTTTCTTTACTCACTCCACGGTGTACGGTGTTGCCTACGGAATGTCATAGCGTTCGGTCTCAGAATGCAAAACCTTTACGAAAAAGCGAAGAACGGAAGGGACAGATGGTTGGCAGATGCAAGAACAATATGTATTACAAGTCTACGGATGTTAAAATTGAGTATTGCTTTGACGTTTACCAGTCAATCTCAGTGTGACTTGTAATTCGAGAACCGAGCAATGCGGTTTTTGCGAGAGTTCTTTTTCTCTCTTCTGTCTAGGTGTGAAACTCTGATCGAGAACATTAAAACTTTACTACATAGTGATCGTTTTGAGAAGAACCTTTCCACTAACGAGAGGCCGTGGGTATATACAAAACATATACTTGTATTTACAAATCAGTGACATTTACTATACTTTCTTCCAAGCCATGATAAACCATATGACATAATAAACCATATGAAAAAATCTTTTTGTTGTTTTATACTTAACAATTCGACAACGACCAAGCATTTTCTATCAGCAGATAGGGAGGGTAAAACCCGAGGTAACAACCACTGATAGAAAAACAAGTGCGATTTGTCTCATTGTTGTAGTCTAAATTTAAATTTTTATATTTTTTCTTTCAATATTATATAAAAAAATGACACTGATTATTGATTAGTCTTTTGAAAATTAGCCTCTAAGAGAGGTGACTGTACTGATATGTTTAGGATCGGGCTTTAGTAAGTTAATATTAACCAATATCATGTATATATCTTCTACTCATTAAATAACAAAGCAGTTGGCTTATTCACGTGAACGTGTGAACGTTGCAGTGACGTCTTCATTTCCTATCGGCAAATAGTAAATGGTAGAATAGTTAACCAAATTCACGGATTTGTGTTAGACAACGGTAAATTTATACTAACTAAAAATGTAAAACCCTTTGTACGGCGGACAGCTTCACACAGCGGACACTTGACTCTCCATTTGCATTGATCCCGTAACTAATAGAGGTTGTAGACCGTGATCCAGAAGGCAAGACCTTCCCTCCTTAGGGCTTTTTGGAGGCATACGTCATTTTGAAGCTGAGCCCGAGTGTATTCTAAATCAGGTTGTTTACACCTGCTAAGTTTCTGGATGGGGCCATAAGGCAGCATTCTTCACTGGAACCAAAAACCAGAGGACGCATGTCGTGATTTTTCAAAAATAATTAGAAAATATATACAAGGGCAGTTATTGCACCTCAAAATTAGGTATTTATACTCCTAACTATCACTCTAACACAAACGTCAATTTGAGTGCCACGTAGTACCGGATGTCCTTATTGCACTTCTTCCAAGGATGTTTCTGTAATAACAGTGTCCCCGAAGGTTGATTATTCGATGTGTAAAATACAATAATTTGTGAGTGATGACGACCTTAAAGCAACGTTCAAATGTTCCTATTAGTCAGGTGGGTTAGTGACAAATTTTACTAAAATAGTTACAGTCCAGACAAAAGCAACTTTTTACACACAGCTATCTTTGGGTGTGAGGTTTTACAAACGAAATCGTAATGACTACACATGTAGAATGGTCTAAATATGTATAGAACTCTTACAATAAATATACTTTGAAGAAATTATAAAGTATGTCGATAAATGTCTAAAAAATATGCTGCAAATGATATTTACGTTAACGCAGGGAGAATTTATATTACAGTACTTCTATGTACATATCTAGCAAAATTTACGTTATCTTCAGTTGTATGCAAACTCCTGACTGGTATTTCAGTTTACATATTAAATTTCATCGATGATTTCAAACTGAAATATTAATTTTAACACCCTGGTCTAAAGTTATAATAATTTCAGCCCGGGTAATAGTAGGCTGTCCAGATAAACTGTAAATCGATTGGAGACAACAGCTGAAATTTCGATCAGGGTTAAGGAAGCCGAAGATTATTCCAAAACACTTTAAATCCTATAGGCAAGGTAAGTGAATATTACCATAGTTAAGAATGCCCTTCTATTTACTTGTTTAGGAGTGATCAACCTTTTTTATTTCAAATATGAATTCCCCGCCAAAACAGTAAACACTTTTGTAAAGTGCAACAGAAAATGGTAGCGTATTGAGTGCTTTGATTTACTGATATAATGAGTGTTTTTATACTATTTAATCGTGCAAAGGGTAGACAAGTATCAACAGAATAATTTTTTGGTTGCAGCTTTCCAGGAAGGCAACTCTAAAGATAATTTCTTCTTTAATTCTTCTTTAATAATTATTCCTTTTTCTTCAGTAAGATCCAATGTGTCATGTTCCCCAATTTTTCACTCAGTGAAGGAGACAAGGGGAAGGATGGGGGGACGACCTCTGTTGTAGATGTTAATTTCTAATTATCTATCTCTATCATTCTTTAATACCAGACTTTGTAAAAATAATTGATGGAAAACGTAGAATAAATATTATAAAAGTCCGGTATTGAGGTTATGGGAATGTGAATTTTTGCCATCGGGTAAGTTTGAAGTTGAATGCTATTGGTGTGCGTGACAATGGGATTTGGTGGTTTGTTTGTTGAACGTACCTATTCTTGGATTTGATCGATTGTGATTTATGAGCTGAGTGATTGAGATTTGGATGTTATGGACTTGAAGGGAATATTAGTGGTTAAGTTTCATCGGATGAGATTTCGTCGGATGAGACGTCGCTATGTGCATATAAGAAATCACAGGATCGGACTGAGGGGTGTATTGTCCCGAAAATCTTCCTACACTTCACCAAAAATAAAAAAAGTCTTTAATAAAATCCCGAATTCTTGCCCAGTTCGCTAAAATCTAAAAAAAAATCCAAAAAAATCTGTAAAATTCCGAAAAGATCTCTAGAAATCCCCAAATCCTCCTCAAAATCCTAAAAATTTCCTTGAAAATCTCAAAAATCCCTTCAAAATCCCAGAAATCTCCTTCAAAATCCAAAAAATCCCCTTGAAAATTCCGAAAATTCCCCTTCAAAATCCCCTTTACCACAAGGCTTTAGTTTGGTAGAAATGGCGTCCGTTACGTTGTCGGGTAAGTGTTATTGAGCTAATCGTTCACTATTTTACTTGTTATAGTTTACGTTTCGCTTTAAATGTTACTATTAAATAAATAATGTAGTAACTCGACACCAACAGATTTAAAGCAAAATTAGCATATAATTTTCTTGTAGTTCATTTGCATATTTAAAGAAATTATACCAAATTTATACAAGCTTATTAATAATCCATTGACATTGGGCAGCTAACTATCTTGCTGACTCCATATTTAATCCTAACATGTGTTGTTCGTGGGCTCATTACTAATATTAAATAAGATTGCAGTTTCGTATGAACTATTTGGTGAGTAATGGCATAAATCTTTCTCACTACAGTTGAAGTGCCTTCCCCGGAAAGATCTGAGAGACGCAACCTTAGCATCACTACATTACAAGGTAAGAAAATGTTGTTTTTTGAACCCCAAAGTAAAGTAATGCGATTTTTGCTTTTCCATGCAAAATCCTTTAGTCGATAGCTAAGAGGTTTTCAAAAATTATTTACTATTGTGTAAAACGTGGGGGCCAAGCCCCTTAGGGCATGATATAAATGTAACTGATGTTTTAGATTACGTTCCTATACAAGCCTTGAGGTCTGCAAACAAAATCGGTATAACAGCCTAGAGGAACGTAGCTATATTCAAGGTATAGATTATAAATATGTAGAGATGTCCATTCGTGTAACTCAACATTTAGTTTCTGCAGATTAATGTTTGGACTACTCTACACAGTATAACTACAAAAATGTAGTATACAATGCTTGTTTTCGTTTCCAGAGGAAACCAGAACCCTGTCAAGCCTCTATACCACCTGCACTATGGAATCTCGTTCCTCCTCGAGGTTACTATCTGAAAAATATTCTGCAATACAGTGGATATGAAACATACGAATCGATAATCAAATTAAAGGAGATGGATGAAGTTGAAAAGGCATTCCAGTTTGTAAAGTCGACGAGTGATGTCATTCCCGATAATGAAGAAATTTTTGGCATTTTTTCGGTGAATCCACACAAATTAAACTTACTGAGAAGAAGTTCAGAAGAGAAGACGTAAAATTTAGAAAAGAGCAAGAAAGCGTCGCCAATCAAATCACCTTTTGTAAAGTACATGCGTGCATACATAAGGCAAAGCACAGCGTTGTATCTTCTGATAGAGAATTTTGAACTTTCAAAAGATCACCTGCTTCGAGTTCGTTCCGAGCAACCTACCCATATATTTGCTAGCACGTACCTGAATAAAGACTGTCAACATCGTGTAGTAAAATGTAGCGACCTTTGCATATTCAAACGTGTACATGATTCTTCTAAACAAAGTGCTTACTAGGAAGAATTATTCAGTTTTCGTACATGACGGGAAACAAAAAGGAACGGTAATACTATTCAGACTAAGTCATTTTTGTCAAAGTAGTCGTATAAGAATGTTGGAGTTTTTGCTTACTAGTTCCAGGGAACTAAAGCAAAAGTTACTCAACTACGAGATGGAGACGAGGTAAACTTCGTACCGCTTGAGTCGGTTTTTACTCCTGGATACGTTTCCCTTGAAAAGTATGTGTCTACTGTAGATGACTTTGTCGTTGGTGTTGCGCCATGATTACTCTTCAGTTTTCCGTTCCTGTTTCGGTGTTAAAGCGTGTTCTACCGCAGTGGAGAGTCCAGTTGACTTTTGATCTGTCATAGATTCCTCTACCTGTATTTGTAGCTACATTAGGTTATATTTGTGAAAAGTAAAATGGTTCTACTGATTATTTATGAAAAGTATGAATGTGAAATAAAAAGTAGACAAATGACAGTATTTCTTAAATTTCATATGTACGTAATGCTGATTTTCCGGGCTATTTTCTCATGTGAAGGTAATTAAGGCTAAAGGGAGCCATGATGGTCTATGGTAACATAAAAATCAGCTGTGAAAATGTATATCCCTCGGCTTCTCCAGTTAAGGAAACTGTAATTGTAGGAGAACGTTTGCAGAATTAAAGGTGGTGGTTTAAAATTTTGCTAACAACTGAACAATTGAATCGGGTTGTGATGTATCAAGAAAAGAACAGTTAGAGAAAAGCGAGATTTGCGTCTTTTTGGCCGCAAATTTTCCGCCGAAGAACACCAATAGTTCATCACATTTGCCCGGAAAAGTTTACTAAAATTTCGATGAAAAAAAATCGGATATATATATATATCCGATTTTATATATATATTTATATCTCACTAAGAATAATTGCAAAAAAAAACTCGGAAGAATCGGAAAAGGTCGCAAAAAAGATCCCGAAAAAAAAATCCCCAAATCCCGGAAATTTTGGCAAAAAGTCCCAAAATCCCAAGAAATATCGCAGTGATTTTAAAATCAAAATAAATCTCGTACGCTTTTTTTGGAGTAATACACCCCTCGGATCAGATTATTTGAGCTCACCTTTAGAGCGGAATCCTACAGAAATGTAGTCCCCAGGCTCCACAGTGTTTAAAGATTTGAATCGGTGAAAGTTTCTAGTAGTTCTAGGTTTCATTAAATTAGAGAAGCTGAGAGTCAAATATTCCAGTAATTTGACTTCTTGACATTTTTACACTAGCTGATTGGGAAAAATTTCCTACTTTTTTCTTGGTTTTAATAATTCATTTCTATAGGATGAAAATAGGTGCACTTTAATCCAAAAAATGTACAAGAATTTTAAAAGTTTGTGTATAAATGCAGTTGTCCAATCTTGTAAACTTTTTGGTCATAATCACGTTGCTTGTTGGGATTGGTAAGCCGAAAATTCCTCCCTTTTTGTACCATTGAGTTAACTTCCGTAGCCCGTGAAAAAGGTACCTTTTTCTAGATGCATAAAAAGTCAAATTCTTTCAGCTTTTTACCCCGCCGTTCAACAATGCCTGCGCACGCAGCCTTATACCTTTTTCTACCTCTTTATATACCCTCGTAATAAGTCGAACTAACGATTCTATGCATGAAAAGGCGGACTTTCAGATTTCTAAACCTTGGAATATGGTTAACAATATCTCTAATACTCAGACAAATTCTTAGCCATTCTTATCAGGATATCTTTGAATAAGGGTGATATTCAAACCCTGAATACCTTGGAATAAACAGACCTAATATTCCGAGGTTAGACAAGAACAAAAGCAAAAACATGGCAAGAAGTCTGATAAGTAATACACAGATCATCATAATTCGTAGATACGCAGACAGTGACTATGTCAGAAGAGACCAAGTCATTTTTGCAATTTTTAAGTCATTTGTTAAAAGCATGCTTCCATTAATTTAGCCGATGTATTCATACTTAAAATATGGGGGAAATACGAGGAATATTTTCCAGAATATTCCAACCGGTAAGATGGTCCGAATACACGGAATATTCCAAACATATTCAGAATTACAATATCCCCATGAATACGTATTTTATTCAGATCCTTATAGAAACTAAAATACATCAGAACACTCCCCTTTTCACGTACCTTAACTAAATAATTTTTTGCATCGCATTTATACAGTATCGAATGATGTTGAAGAAATTTCATGGAACTGAACTTGAAAAACGTCAACCATGAACTTGTCGAATAAGAATCCTGTTTAAAGTGGTTTACCTTGATAAAATCACAGTCTATTTAACTAATCAACATAAAAAGTTGAAAGCTTTGTAGACTGCCGAATTCATGATAAAGAATTTTAATGTTTCGAGCTATGGCCCTTCGTCATAGAGTGAAACGAGTTCAAATAAGCAATCGCAACTAGACGAGGTTTTATAATAAAAGGAAACATGTGACAAAAATTAACTAATGAAATGTGAGAAATAAAAATATATCCACGACCTAGCAACGACAAGGAAGTCACTTGCTATTTCTAACGGTGATCAGTAAACCGACACGGGGAGACAACAGTTTTACTTCCCCGATTCACTTTTATTAAGACTAATCATGCCTTAGCTAGTTAGGCCTTTAAGGATCGATTGATTGCAGTAATAAGCCTAATTTCTATTTTGTTGACGGCAACTGTTGTTTGACTATCTTCTACTTAAAGTCTTTACGTGCATGGCCTGGCCTTCGGAGACATAACAAAAGAGACGGGACACAAGTAGAAGGATTGACTGTTGTTCTTCACGCAGACCAGATTCATTGATTGGAAAGTTGCAAGCTAACACCGAAACCAATTCCGACAAAAATAACGAGCTTTTTACATGGTTGACGGATAGTCATCTGACCACGCGGCGTGGTCAGATGAAAAAACCGAAAAGTTGTGTGATTTGTTGGCGGACACTATTCTTTAGTAGAAATTCCCGACAGTTTTGTCTTAATCGTCAATCTCAAAGACAAAGTAACCTTTATAAACGGAAGTAGTCAAAAGAACTAGAATTATTTAAGATTATTTAACATTATGTAATGCTCTCCTATTCAGGCATGAGATTAATTCGTTGGTTTAAAGATGTATGGAAAAGAAACCGTAGTAGGCGGGGTCTATTTAGATGTTTGGACTGACATGTTTTTCAAAAAGCTTAAAAAGAGAACCTTTAGCGAGCTACGCTGATCAACTCGGTAGCGGAAAAAGGTAGGAATTTCGCGCTTACCCATTCCTACGAAAAACGTGAGCAGGCTAAAAAAAGGTTACAATATTGGCCAACGCTGAAGATGTTAAAAATGCTGACTGTCCAACAGATATTTAGTTCCAGTAAAATTCAGAAGCAGATGTTGGAGATTCAAAGGAATTAAGGGGTGATGTCACAACCAACTGGGGCTGTTCAGACTCTATTGAGAATCACATTCACGGGGGATTCGCCCTAATGCATGACACCTTAGAAGCTTAAATGCCTTTTGAAAGTTTTGAAGATAAATTTGTTGGAATCTGACTGTTGACATTACTGTTGGCTGAAAGTTCTCACATTACATGCTCAATATTACAGTTGATTAAGAAATTACTGGAAATATTACCCACAATGGAAACAGATCCAGGGTAAAACAGAGGGTGGTGTAAGTAAGCTTCCTTTGACTGCACAACTCCCAAATGTAAAAATCTAAATTCAATATACAGAATAAAAGGGCATACAGTACAGAGAAGAATTCAGAGTTCTCTGCATTCAATCTGGACAAAACATTACTAACTGGTTGCCAGTGGTAGCACGAGGAATTCCCGAATGCAAGGGCTAATCTTGAGGGTCCGCGACCATACCCACAGAAAAATTTAATAATTTAAAGGTCAAAGTTGCCATACTGTTGTTAATAACAGAAAATAAATTTAACAGCTCAAAAGTAACTGCATTTATTTTAGGGGTATGTGGGGAGAAACTGTTATCTTTCTTAGCTGAATCAAAAACAAAAATACATGGAAAAATGAACTAGTGTTTGTATAAATGAGGTATCGACCGTATCAAAGCTACAAAGATACTTATTTATAATTAAGACAGATAAATTTCGGAGACACTAATTCGCTGTTTTTAAGTTCAATTAGATAAAATTCCAACCACCATTTCCACACGGACTTCAGAGGCGATACTTGCTTTTTATTATTTTTCAAATTTTTTTAATTTTTGTGACTTTGATTTAGTCATAAGGTCTATTTTTTCCCAGTCCATTCCCAAATGAATTAGTTTTACCTGATGGGAGTGGCTAGGGAGCCTCGTTGTCAAGACTGTAGCCTGGAATGATGCCACTCTGGTGCCACCACATCAAGAATTCACTGAACTCACCGAACCAAAAATGGGGGGTAATCTGCATCTCATACACACTTACAACCCCAATCTACCTTTCTTGAAACGAACTCCATGAAGTGCTGATCCCAACCCATTTCATATGGGGAAAATATGTCTGTTACTTTATTTCTTATGTTAGTTGGAATTTTAATGATTAAGTTGCAAATGTTCAAAACTTCATTGCAAAATTCTGGGATCAATTCAAGTGTACACCCCCCAAAATTTTCACGTTCTTTAAAACACTGTAAATGTTCATGAAATTGAACCCCAGCGAAAAACGTATGTTTATAGCGATTAGACGTAATAAAAGGACAATTGTGAATTTATCAATAATTTTGAGGTCTTTAAACAATGAAACAATGGGGGTGGCATAACTTAAATTAACCCAAATTCCTTTGGTGTTTGCAAATCTCCCTTTGAATTCTCCAAAATGCTAGCTTCCAGTCATAATTTACTAACTTTTAGTGCTGTGAAGAGTATTATTCCTGGTTTCTGCGACAGGGACAACGGGACATGAATTCTTCCTGATATTTTGCATGCAGTATGTCCCAACAAAGAATCACTATTTTGCTGTACTACAGTTCAGTTGTTTGAGTCTAGAACAAAAGGCTTGTCATGTTTTCAATGCAAGTTTACATGAAACTTTGAATGTACAGTAAACACAAGTGACTACAATACCAAACAATCAACAGTCATTACTACTGAAAGATATGCAGTAAACACACTCCAAAATGTCTGCTAAAAACCCAGGATGATACCTAACCAATTGTAATGCACAGCATAAACCAAGAGATCTGGAGTCTATAACAGAAAATCAGGAATTTTGAAAAATTCATCAATAACTTTGTAAATAAAATTTTTTGTAACAATTTCCAAGGAAATTTGCCATGATGTATTTTATATCTCTCAAATTTGCAACATTATCATAAGTAATAATCTAAATTTTAACCAAGCTAGGGACTCAAAAAAAAACCTTGATGTAGTTTCCCTACAAGGGCTTGGCAAAGTACATTACAGTGATTTTTCATTGACTTGGTTTAAATTCAAAAATTAAGATTACCAGGCTTGAAAATACAAATGCTTCCTGACACAGGCTCAGGATGATACCTATTAATTGCAATCTCAATCTTTTAAATAACACAATATGTGAATGAGTCTATTGACTAGCTTCAGTACATTGCATGGATTGCCACATGCACATCTACCCTATGTAATTAAATAATAGCAGAGAAAGCAAATTAAATTTGTTCTTGACATGTACCAGTGATAGCTAAAGGGCAACCTATAAAATGTTTTGGAATGATTTCCAGAACCTTAACACCCACATCCAGCAGATTCATCCTTTGCAGATTTTTCTCTGAGTTTGGTAACTCCAGGCTTTGAGCCACCAATTCTAGTTGGATCACTATCAAGTGTCTCTGCCATCTTCTCACAGATGATATCTACCAATCTTTCAAATACTTCCTTTACATTAATATCTTCTTTTGCACTTGTTTCAAAAAACTCCAAGCCAAGTTGATCAGCTAATTCAAGTCCTCTTTCTTTAGTAACTACTCGTTCCTCTTTCATGTCACATTTATTGCCAACCAAAATGACTTGAGCATTATCCCAGGAATATGTCTTGATTTGAGTAGACCTAAAAAAAGCCAGATCATGCTTGGTAGTAAAACATGAACTCTTCCATGACTGCATGGTTCTTTTTCAAACCATAAGACTTTAATATGTTCCTCTGTCTAACACCAGACAAGGGAGAGCCCCCAGTCACAAAGGAGTTGACATGCAAGGTTAACTACAATTTGTGATATCCATGGTATAAATTACAGACCACAGAGTATTCTCCCCTAAATAAATTACATTTGAAACCCAATCAAACTGGTTTTAAGGTTAATAATTTAGAAATAAGGTTAATAATCTAGAAAATGTTAAAAATGAATGAGAAATATGTCTGAACTTTGGATCACAGTTTGTTGCATCACTGTGACTAGCAATGTATGTAAAACCAGGGTTCTCATTACGTTTTAGAGTAGATGGCTTAAGTGTAAAAGTAGGTGTCATCAAAAACAAGATGGCAGGTTGCATTGGAAAACACACATCAGATAGAAATTAAGCAACATCAGGAGGACATTTATATGGAAGTAAATTTTACAATCGAAAGTTATCAGTGATTTGGTCATGTTGAGTACCAGAAATGGATAATTAATGAACAAAAGAAGGCCATGATCAGGCCACCTAAAATACTAGGTATCTGTCCAAACTTTTAAACCTACAGGAGCAATTTTATCAATTTTTAGACAACACTTTCCTGATAAAATCCTATAAAAGTATGGTATAGTCAAAGCATGGGTGACAATTTCTGCTGTTAAAGATGTTGCATAAGTAACATCTGTTACCAGTAAATCATATTAAAAAAAAATGTTATTAAAATCGCATTAAAAAAATCACATTAAACCTTTGCATGGTAAGAATTTAGAAAGCTAATATGATGAAAGAAATAAATAATTTTTCTTAAATAAATAATAAAAATAACTTTTTAAAAATAATTTTTCTTGCATCTTTAGCCTAAGAAGTTCTCTTATATATATTCTGTAACCAGAATGTGGAAAATGATATTTTAGAGACTTTAAATTTCAAGATATTGGGTCTACATGCTTACAGATTTGACCACCTTTATACATGACAACTTCTCAGACAACTTTAGCCACCCTAGATCAATATCCTGTACGCATTACCGATTGGCTCCATCATTTACTTCTAGTTCCATTTGTACTTTTATTTATAATTGCTGTCAGTTGTACCAATGCCTGAGTTTGGCAAAGGATCAGTTCAGAATGAGTAGACCAGTAACTTTTTCACAGAAACTGACATTTTTTTGAGGAAATTAAGGGGAGTGGATTTAAGAAACAGGAACATCGATTTGACCATATGTAACGGGTGCAAAACTACTATGAACCGACTTACAGAACTACTACGTACAAACTTACAGGAGATCAACTTGCTGTAGGCAAAGGTTATTTTTCTGTTATGTTGTATTTCAAAAGTTTCTTCTGCGAAAATAAACTATTGAGCCCAGTTCTGTGCACACGGTAATTAGGAAAATATGTTTTACATTGAAGAGGAAAGTATGCAAATTTGACGCTGAATAGAAAACCGTCCATCATTGCCAACAGATTTAAAGTATCAAATTTTCGGTTTGTTGTAGGAGAAAGTAATAGTTACCGGACGTTTTTTACTGCCAACAAAATGTGAGCAATTAACCTTCACTTTTCTGGTAGTAAATGGCGTGAAAGGAAAAGGACGTAAAGCAATACATATGACGTGAACTTTGTATAATGTTATTGTTTAGAAAACAAGGAGTGGTCAAAAGTTGCCACGGATATTTGCATAATCATTTTATAGGATGTGATAAAAAGTAGGGGAAGTATAAGCTTTTAAAGACTGTCCAACTTTGGTTTTAAAGCTATTAAAAATCTCCTTACTTAGTTCTTGACTCTTTTAACAAGATAATAGCATTAAACAAATGATAGCGGATTAAAGTAAATTGTATCAATACCGAATTGTGAGGAAAGAGTGGAAATCACGATATACAAGTTTGACCTGTGAGATTGAATACAAAACGTCTTTGCGATGTAGCTGTATGTAACAAAGAACATCCCAAATAGCAAGCTCCGAAGAATTTATAAACCTGTCTTTTAAGTGGCGATATCAAACTCGAGTAAATCTAGTATCACCCTCAAACTTACCAGTCTTGAACAGCTTGGAATGATTCTTCGTTTGTAATATCGTACAGAAGAATGAAACCCATTGCCCCACGGTAGTAAGCTGTTGTAATTGTCCGATATCTCTCTTGCCCTGCTGCAGAGAAGACGAAGAGGAAAAATAAGTCAATGATAAGTGTTATCTTAGTCTCGGCGAAAAGTGGACATTTACCTGTATCCCAAATTTGCAACTTCACCCGTTTGTCATTACGGAATACTGTCTTCACTTTAAAATCTATGCCAACCGTCGATACGAAGGCCGACGTAAATGAGTCGTCGGCATAGCGAAATAGCAAAGAGGTTTTTCCAGTCGCTGAATTACCGATGATCAACAATTTAAACATATAATCAAAGTTCTGATCGGCTGCATCCCTTTGCCACTTCTTATCATCAGCTGACGCCATCGCTACTCTGGTTCTGTGAGCATTTTCGTGTATAATTTACATATTCGTTAAAATTAGCAAATCAGGCTCGTTTGGACACCGCAGTAATTTTTGTTAACCAATCAACGTAGTCTTGTCCCTCATTGTGCATCAACTCAAGTGGTCAAGGCCGACTCTTTTCCACCAGTCTAGCTATTTTGTAATTTTTTAACTTTCTTCAACCAAAACCAAATCAGGGGTCAGGGTGGCTTTTTTCCCCTTTTTAAATCAGGTATTACGAAAATAAGACGAATCCACATCCAGTTTTCAGAATTTCAACTTTCAAGTTACACGATGATGTTTCTTAAACCTTATCTTAATATCGACGTTCCATCGTGAAAAGGTCTGTACTTGCCAAAAATAATTATTTTAACCTGCTAACTTGGTGGCACCGTGGCGGATCTAGGGTTTTGAAAGGGTGGGTGTACCAGCACATATGAATGAGATGAAATACATCCTTTGCGAAGTCTTTCTGCACTAAATTTAAAGCATGAAAGAGCGATTTTCCAAATTTTTATATTACATATTGCGCGAAGCAGTGTATAATTCTACCTTCATCAAAGTGGTTAAATTTGTTGCCATTGGAAAAACGGCATTGTTATTTACTGCATGTCACCACAATATTTGCATGGCCATCATAGATGACTCTTCCCCATGTTTGATATAATTGAATTGTGGTCCGCAGTTGTCGTTATCCTTGTCAGCTGTATGCATGTTGCAAGCCCTGTTATTGGTATACTGGAAGTTCCGGGTTATTAATTCACGTCTAGCAAAAGGATCAAGTCCATCGCATTTTCCCACTCATTTTTCGCAAAAAAAAGCGAAAAAAACTGGGAAGTAAAATGTATTGCAGCGTCTTATGCAACTACAATGTTGCTCCACTTTTCTGTTGAATAAAATTATTGTAAGAAATGCAAGAGGGGTGCTCGGGCACCCAAAGCATCCGCCTAGATCCGCCAATGTGACGGATCCAGTGGAGGAAACCTTGGGTCATAGTCCCTCATTGGGAATAATATTGATCTTTACTCTGAAAGAAATTATATTCTTGGCCAGTACTTAGTTCTACGTGGATTATCTTGAGATACAGAGATTTTCGCCTCCATCAATAATTTTCTCTCAATAAAATTTGCAATGATTTCGTCCAAAGTGGTCCAACAAAGCTTTACGATGATTAAAAAATCCCCCATGTCCGCCACTCCATCCCAACCTTTCGATAATTGGTGGATCTACCCCTGAATGGCTTTTCACTGATTGGTCTTGTGTGTTTTTCAGAAAAAAAATTGTGTTTGACTTACAGGCTAAGACAACTTTTATCCCTTCAAAAAACACACTGGTGCAAATCAACTTCAATGCTAATTGATTAGACGACATAATGCATTCTATTTGGAAAGGGGAAGTTAACTTCTGTAAAGGAAGCATAAGTGTTACAAAACTTGAAAATCCACCTGTCCTGGCTCAATACTCACACAAAATTCACCTAAACTATTTTTGAATCGTCCAAGTACCAAGAATGAAACATAGTCAGATTTTCAACGATTCTAGCTAAAGGTAAGGGTTAACAGACACAACTGCCCAGTATGCTTTCCACACCTGTTTCTTTCCTGTGCATACGTCAGAAAAAGTGCGAATTGTTAATTTCCGCTCTGGGTGAGGCTCAAGTGTGCAAAAATACCTTTTTGTTTCTGAATCAGAAGGTCAAGTACATATCCACAAAGATACTTTAGGAACCAGTTTTAATGAACACAGATGTGCTGACGAGACATATACCACCTGAAAACCTACCCGTGAGGGTATGCTCTACGTCTATGATCCCTTTAAGCTACATTTTTATTTGGCAATTGAGAACTACCTTATCCAAAATAAATGAAAAGTAACCAGAACTGAAAACTGGCCTTTTTTAGTAGGGCAATGTGCCCACAGGATCCGTTGTTACATAGCTTTGACAGCTAGCCCAAGGGATAAGGAAGACGGTGTGGAAAAGGACTAAGAGATAAACTGTCTTATGAAGGTAATGTTGCCTGAAATCCTAATGTATGAGTGGGTTATCACGAATAAGTTTCCACTAGTTTTGAAGAACACTAAAGCCTAGGAGGAATTTTTTGCGAGCACTGCATTTTACTTATTTTTCGTTGGCTCTCGAAAACTCAAGAGCTAATCAGAAATAGGTAGTACGTGCGAAAAATTCTGCGCCTATTGGAAATTAGGCTTTAGTTACTAAGATGTCAGCGTTCGACGTCGAAATATATCGACGGAGATCCAGAAATCCTCAAAGAGTTAAATGGAACTTCGTTAGAACCGGCTGATCACGTAAAATTTTTTGGGACTTAAATTAGACGACAACTTGAGCTTCGACATTAATGTGGAAACTCTATCAGCTAAGAAAATATAAATACGTTTGGGTTTACTTGACACAATTATCTCCTATCTTAACAGAGACGAACGATTATTTTTTTCATACCATGATTAAACCTCTCGTATAGTACTGCAGTATCTTATTGTCACAAGCAGTAACTAGGGCAACATGAATAAGATTTTTAGACTGTAGAAGCACTGTTCCAGTTGCTTGGTTGGTTGCCACCAATAGTGAATTAACGACATAGTGGGAGGACTTTCCATGCCCACTTGAATTTGTTAACACTATGTTATATTTGACGAACATTGAGGCAATCGAAGCAGCTACCTTTGTGAAAAAAAGAACAAAGGAGTAAAATCTGCATTCACTCGAATCTATCTGCTTTATTTTCATTCTCTGTATCATACTCTGTTTTAAATTGTTTTAAAATCTACTTACAGTCTGCTCTTACAATTTTAGATAAGAAGCTTGTCTTGTCCGTTCACCATTGTCAGAAATTGATTTTGAAGGAGAAATTCTAACTGGTTGAAAATCATTTCCAGTTTTTCCATCATTTCCAGATTTTCTTCAATGTAACATAGGATATGTATTTTTATCTTGTGAGAGAAATACTAATGATGATGATAATGATGAGTTATCAAGTACAATGATGAGATAGACTATAAACTTACGTGGTTTGTCGCTGTTTATGATCTCATTCTTCTTGATAAAACCGCAAGGATCTTTTCATATGTTGGGGTCGTTACTTAGCTCTGATTTTAACATTTTAACTTTCTAAATATTATAAGTTTAATACCCTAGCTTTCTTAATTCATGGGAATATGTTAATATGTGTAATTTATTAATAAAATTTTGCTGTATTTTATAGAGACGAATTCAAATTTCTATTTTGTGAAAAATAGCTCATTTGTATAGCAAGGACAAGAGAGGAAAAGATTTACAGGAATCGTGGGTTTGCATGCATGTTAACGAATTTTCACTTTGAAATACCAACAGGTGCTTTTCAGGTACGGAATTAAATTTAGATATATGGGAATAAATGGTTGTCAGTCACTGAATAAGCAATAACCAATATGCAAAAACAAAAAATTATTACGAAATTTTTAAATGTTATTGGAACTAACTTTTAACATGTCTTTCACATGTTTTCAAGGTAACGGCATACATCAGAAAATTAATCTTCTAAGTTCTTAATGATAGACGCGATAGGTTCTTACACATTTGCATATAAGTTACAACGAAATTCTCCATTTTGGTCGTGCAAATGCATCATCGAAAATCTTACGCTGTATGCTTATCCGAGGTATTTTATAACGAAACCTTTTGCTCTTACCATTCTTTTTCCAGTGATACCGTTACTTGAATTAAGTATGTAAATTTATTTAAATTGATATCCAGGATCTTTAAGATTCCCAGTAATCGACAGTATACCTGTACTACGTTTATTATTTTACGATATTGTTTAAGGTATTTTTTAAATGGAATGGAAAAGTTACTTTATGAAACACACCACGACTGAAAAAAAACGACCAACGGACGTTCGTCAAGCTCATTTCCTCCGGAAAAACGATTTCTGAGGTGTAGACGGGAATCAAACCCACAATCTTAATCGTCTTAAACCTTAAGGGTCTCACCGGCCATCAGAAGGTTGCAGGTTCGATTCCCGTCCAGGGTTCAGAAATCGTTATTCTGATATTACGAGCTTGACTTCCGTCCGTTGGTCGTCTGATACATAGCAAGCTCCCACACGAACCGAGTTTGTGCTTAGCAATTAATATTTCCATTACTACAATCATATCGTGACTTACCCCTAGGCGGTACATATGACGAATCAGCACCTTAGCTCACCATCTGAGTCTTAATGGTTAGAGCGTCCCACCGGTCATCAGAAGGTTGCGGTTTGATTCCTGTCTGGGGCTCAGAAATCGTTTTTCTGAGGAAACGAGCTTGACGAACGTTCGTCGATCGTCTGGTATATACCAAGCTCCGACATGAACCGAGTTTGTGTTCGGCAAATAATATGACTGAAACAATTTGCGACTATCTACGAAAAATTGCTGTTAAAAGAAAAAAATTTATATTTCAACATTTCTGTTTTCGAAAGTTTTGTCCTATCTAACACTGAAAATAAAGAATTACCAACAGTTAAAAACTAAACACCAAGCCTTATTTTTTAAATAAGAAGATTGTCAACGAGGACAAATACTGTGTTGACTATTGCTTGTAGAAAACAAGGGTGAGTTGTCAGATTGTTCTAGCATGAATTTCCACTTTTATTTCTATTTCAAATATTACAATTGGCAGTGGCGTAACTAGGAATTTTTAGCGGGGGGGCAATGTTTATAATTTTCCGAAAAGTGGGGCGTGGCCACGTAGAAATATTCCATATATTTATTCATTAATTTATTTAACATTAAATCATATTTACTCATATCTTATCTTATATACATAAATTTATCTTAATTGATCTTAAATTACGCAGTCTTTCCGTATAAAGTTAGCAAACAAAACCTGTAAATGTTTAGAAAGGTAATATTAGTACCATTCTGATCTGATTGATAAGTAGAAATATGAAAATATGTACAATATTTTGGCGAGATCACTTGATAGATTAAAAAATTTTCTTGTTTTTGCATTTAAAAATGGTTTTTGGAGATGCCTTACCGCGATGGATGAGACATGCTCACGATTTATAGATATGCATGCAAGATTGGAAAGACGCTGTTCTGTCATTGCACTACGTAAATAAGTTTTGACTCGCTTAAGACAACTGAATGCCCTTTGATCATAGGCTGAGGAAACAGGCAAAATTAGAGCAAGTCTTAGCAATGTACTATGTAATAGTGTTTTCGAATTGAGCTGTAAGGTTTTGTTTCCTCAAAAAAATGAGAAGATCTTCGATATCCCTTGGAACAGCTTTATTCTCGTCAAACTCCCTTATCTCGAAAGTTTACATCCAAATTTCCGACAGGGAATCACAATTTTCCGACAAATGGCCGTCCAGATGCTGTGTGGGGGGCAACCACCCCTCCTGCCCCCTATGGTTAAGCCACTGATAATTGGCATAGGTTAAGGAACGTTTACACACTGCATTTAATCGGGCCGATTTCTGGATTAGAAGCATGTTAAGTTCCACCAAAATACTTTGTGGACTCAAATTTGCCTGCTTTTTACTAATTACCATGCACCTAAACCAGAAATCGACCCGACTAATCGCAGTGTATAAACGTACCTAAAGAAGTTATTATTCCTCCGAAAATGTTTGTCTGACATTGGCGATGTCATTTTATTTATGCTATCAGCCGATAGTAAATAATTGAATAGCCAATGAAATTCACAGAATGGTGATATATAACGGCAAATTTATATTAACTAATACTAGTCTTTCAACCACAGGAATACAACACGAATGAGCTGAACTAACAGTGAATTTATAGCAATAATTCTCTTATACGGACTTTCCTAGACTGAATTTTGCTAACTACTCAATTTGATTTACAAAAACCAAAAAATATTTATAAACTAAATATAGTATTGAAGTGATGAACCTGAACATTGAGTTCGGGATTTACTTTGATGATGTGAAGAGCTTCTTTTATTTTGAGAGTAAATGCGGATTGTGCAGAGTCTATGATTTTAATAAAAACCTGTTATTAAAAAAAATAAGGTTTTCAGATACCAGACGAAAATATCAGAACCGTTTGTCATCACACCGAAGGGATCTAAATATGGACAGACCTTAAACTCGATCATTGTACTCGATGCAGTCTACCTACCAAGATTTCATCATTGGTCGGGTTGAAGTATAGGAGGAAACTCTCACATACTTCAATAAACTTGTGGAACATTATGACGACGACAATGTTGATAAAGAAGTGTTTAAGTTAATGAAATTTTTGATATCCGAGACGTCTTCCTTTGACGAGTAAAGAGGTCTTGCGTTAGACAGGATAAAATGATTCAGCGTCAACAGGGACGTCGCTACCGGGGGGTGTGGGGTGTTACATCCCCCAACTGTGAATTTAAACAAAAATCAGGTAAAACCATGATACAATCAGGTAAAAAACAGGTAAATTACAATGCCAGAGAAACTTAATATTTATCACTAAAACCTTCAACTTAGATAACTTCATTAACTTATCAAAAAATATAATAATAAAAATATGTACACTATTACTACTACTTCAAAATATATATAAACAGAATATATATATATTTGGAAGCTATTATTTTTTTGTCAAAATTGAAAATTTTGGAACCCATTGTTACCCGAATCCAGCTGAATGAATGGCATGAAGACCGCAAAATTTTTAGATAAATTTGGGAAAATTTTCAGGTAAATGTAAGCTACACCCCCCATTTGCAAAGGTTTCGCGACGTCCCTGAGCGTCAATGAGGGTAAAATAAGAAAAATCGGATATGGACTAAAAATAGTAAATATATACCTAAAAGAACACTAAAACGACCGCCATTTTGAATAAGGTGTAATACTAGAAGTAAATATTAGTAATCTCCTGCACCTGAGACCGGTTGTTCGAGCCTCGAATTGCTCATCCAGTGAACAAATCCCTTCAAGTGAAGCATGCTATCCTAGTTTTGAACGACCAAACTTAAAAATGTTGTTCAGGCCCGTAGGAAGCGTAGGGGCTGGGGGGTTGTGCCCCCCCGCAATAATTTTCCGGATAAGTAATCAGAAGCGAGAACTTTGTAAATGTGTTAACAAAAATAACTAAATAAGTGAAGTGTATGACATTCTGAATTACATTCTGTCTATAATAGACAGACATTCTGTCTGGAAATATACCATTTGTGATGTTGGCTGCTCAGTGAGTGACAGCATGAATTACCCTATTTACAGTAATGGCAAGATTTTGAGATAAAGATGTAAGTAGAGGCCCCCAATACGGATTTCATTCCGACGGGCCTGTTTACCCAATAGTACTATTCGGCGAATAAATCATAATTTGACCGTTAAAGCTTTCGGCTCGGTTATTCTAAACATGGATGCCACGGTTCAATTCTGTTTGATTGCTAATTAGACTTTGAGCAGCCAACTTCTGATCTTTGGTCAATGGTGGATTTGGGTTAGTTGAAACGAGGGCGCAAATTGAGAATTAGCAAATTGTCAGTAAGTTGTGGTGTAAGTACAAGGCAGTGTTACTGTTGGGAAGACGACAGCTCTACCCGATATTTGAAAAATATTTCATTTACTTAACAAAACAAATAACAAGAAATTTAACTCCTTCTCCGTTCGTCTCGCGCCATTTTGTCCTTCGACCCAGTCCTTTTACTCGACCGTAAATAAATTATAGGAAAGCCTAATTATTTTCCTGAACAGTTACACTGTGCAATATTTCGCGCAACTTGTGTCCCCCAACGGCTGACTTTGTTGCGATGCAGTTGCATCGGTACGGAGTGTTACACTTTGCAATGTTTCTTTCAACTTATCTCGCAATTCTCTGACCCGGAGACGAAAACATTGGAGACAAAGCTTGAAGGCATATTTTTATTTGCTGATCAGAGAAAACATTGCGAGACAAGTTGCAAGAGAGGTGGTACACTGTGCAATGCTTCAAAAATCTGTTGCGGCGTTGCCGTAATCGTTGCGAAAAGTAGAACTTGATTCTACTTTTCGCAACAGTAATCGTTGCGAATTCTAGAACTTGACTCTACTTTTCGCAACGATTACGGCAAGGCCGCGACAGATTTTGCGAAGCATTGCTCGGTGGCGAAGCTGCGAACCCAGCTCGAGGATCAGGGGGGCAGGTTTCCAAGGAAACTTTTGAATTTTGAACAGCCCATAAGTGTATTGCCGATAATTCCTTAAATGGAATTTTTCGAGATTAGTGGGCCAAGCCATTGATAAAAATGTAAAATTACTAAGGTTATACATATACACGAAGGAAAGAAAATTCGATAAACTAGCAAAAACCGTGCTTACAAATAGTCTGTTTTACGTTAGTCTTAATAAAATGTTTACATGATTTGAAAGGGAACGCGCAACTTGGATGCGCCACTGTTGGTCGCCGTTAGAATGGCATTATTAAGTTGAATATTCCTCAACGGGCAAAACAGTTACGCTTGCTTTACCACTTCTTTATTAGAATTCGAAAATTGAATAAAATCTTTTTCAAAAGAATTCGTAAGAAATTGGTTAGTGGAAGCTCTAATTTGCGGACACCTGTATGGGCTATGCTGGAAAGTTTTCCATGCATTTTTCGGAATAAAAAGAATAGAAAACGTATTGCTTTGCATAATGCCATGATGGCTGTAAGCACGATCTATTTCGCGAAAATGTAAATGAATAATATTGCTCATGAGAGGGGTTCTCGTGAGAAGGAAAAATTTTAGTTTTCAGCTGCATTGCCGGCTGTTCATAGGTGTCTTTGGTGACATGCGTCCGCTTTTACAGAGATTTCACTTTATAAAGATAAATCAAAGGATAACTATATTATACATTCCCCCAATCCCGTTATTCTACCATTTCAAATAACTATACGTATAAATGTGTTCGAACTCGTGAACAACGCGATGGCGTCAACAGTAGTTTGTCTCGCTATCTATTCCAGAATAAATATATTAGGTGTCATCATATACATTGATTACTCCTCGTAGCTTTCAATGGGAGGACAGGAACACATGAGATTTTGATCGCCATATTTATCATCCACTCGAGAAACGGTAGGCCAGAATTTGTTCATGTGATTCAGCCACGGCTAGAAGAAAATGTGAATATTAATATTCTATATTAATCTGAAGAGAATTTATGCGCTAAAGATCATTTATGTCCATGTTGATAATAGTACAAGTCAGTGGTTGCGTTAACCTTGGCAAGGAGACCTAAGTTCTTTAGACATGCGGGAAAGTGGTTCACTGGCCGTTGCGCCGTGGTCTTTTAATCTTCCTAGACTCGTAATCATACCAACATTCATTCTGACACTTATAACGTACAGTCATAAACGCACAATCATATATTCAAATGAGGTTCACGGCTAAATCATGTCCACAATCCCACTAGCGCTCTTCAACCCAGTCGCATTGAAGTTAATGGCTCGTTCTCCGTCAGCAAAATTATTTCCTATCAAAATGCAAACCAAACACAGAGCTGAAAGCCTGCTCATGTGGGAGCTTGGTAAATATCAGAACAACAGGGGACGTTCGTCAAGCTCGTA
>JBAHVQ010000029.1:590604-627629 GCA_036872915.1 Nanipora kamurai
ACAAATACCGATTCACATTTAAGAAAAAATTGAAGCAAACGAAGCCTGGCAACCACTTAGATCCTATAGAACTTACATAGTTTCCTGCAGACAGGAAATTATGTGTTGTGCACCATCTTCGTTTATATATCCAAAAGACGAAGTTTTTCAGGGGTAGTAATACTCAGTTGTTGTTGAGTTACGTTAAGCCTCGTGCACCGGTTTCGAAAGACATTATTGCTAGGTGGGTAAAAATCATTCTAAAGCAAGCTAATACAGATGTATCTAAATATACAGCTCATAGCAGTCGGGCAGCATCAACCTCATTCGCTAGAGATAAAGGCTTTACAGTGCAAGAGATAATGAAATCTGCGGGGTGGTCTACATCCAAAACCTTTGAAAGATTTTACAAGAAGCCTATACAATCTTCCACTAACTTTGGTGCCGTTTTGCTCAGTTCTTGAACTACAGAGCGTTTTTTAAATACCCATTTTTATATATTAAATAGAAATAGTTTTATGTAACGCTGTTTGTTTACAACGAGTAGATTATTAAAATCTTGCTAGACTGTTCAATGGTATCTGCTTTATTTTCGTTCGAGCAGGACTTTAAAATCTCATGTGACAACGTAGTGACGTACGCTGATAATTGAAAATTAAACGAGACTTACCGGGAAGTTGAAGTTTGATTGTAATTCTGTCTTGTCATCAGCCAGGAACGAAGGAGTCACATGCCCATATTTACCCTCTCTCCCCAAAACTCCTTCGTTCCATAAGTTTTCCTGCTCGTACTCACTTTGAAGACCGACTGGCAATGCACGCATGCGCATCTCATGTGACTCCTTCGTTCCTGGCTGATGACAAAAAGAATTACAATCAAACTTCAACTTCCCGGTAAGTCTCGTTTAATTTTCAATTTTACCGTATAATGTCGCTTACCATTTCTTCCAACAAACCGCACTTGATAATGATCCCGCAATCGCGCTGCCATGTAGTTAGCGTTAAGAATTGCAACCTATCAAGGAAAAAATAGCCCGGATTCACTCAAAAACATAACATCATTGCATTTTTGAGACATAATATCTCATGAAATGACAACTAATATTAACATTTTCATTATCTACGTGGGAGCCCAACTCTTAAGTTGATGCCTTCTCTGCGACGGGGGACCTTTATTATTTCACTCTGGCTAAAGCAAGACGATTTTACTTGTCAAAGGGAGAGATGTGGCAGGGAAAGACGTCTCCCTTAGAAAGGTAAAATAGTCTGATGTTAGCCAGAGAAAACAACGAAAGACTGCTCCGGATAGGAAAGAGTCAAAGCTTGTTTCCTCTTTGTTACTTTATACAAAGAGGGTACAGAAGGCCTTTAAAATCTGGAATTCCTTTTAAGTGAGATATAAATTGAAAAGGTTTTCTCAGGCCACGTCTTCGTCCCCACCGTGGCTGCTCTCTTGCCGAACCTAAAGGCTCGTCCGCAGCCCAACAAAATTCGCTTTGTTATCAAACATACTACTGAACTGTTTCGACTTACCATCTTCAATTTATAATCTCAGCATGTTTAACTTTTCGGTTTTTTTCCAAATTATGAAACCAAAGGAAAATTAGTCTTAACAATTCAACTGTGCGTGAACAGAGAAGATTCTAGGAATAACGTTCTGGAGGGGCCGACAATCTGAGAACTTCTCTACAGAAGGTCGGGTTACCTTGAAAAATTTTGAAAATCAATCTCCGTAAAATATATACTCAAAATTAATAGACAAACTGACTTCTTGCGTGTCGTGTACTATTTATGTGTGAGCCTCATCATCGGCATTGGTCTCTCATTTCACTTAGAGACTTCACACTATTTGTCTGTCTAGAGAAGACGATGGATCACTTAACTTACCTTGGAAGCATGAGTAAGTCCTTCCGCACCCATCATTTTAATGTACGCATAAGATATAGGCAGAATTCCTGGTGATCCATATGGTGCAGCAGAGACTGTTCCTAGGGAAGTAGCTTCCTCGGATCCCATGGGACTAACAACCGGATGGGATGGCAGGAACGGGATTAAGTGTTTCTTTCTGAAACAAATATGGATAGAAGGTTACCAAATGCAGAAAAACTATTCCCAAGGAATTTCGTTTATAAATTTAACTTGATCTGTTGTATTTTCGGTGTAAGTTTTACGTTTCAAAGGGTGGGTAGGACTAGTAATTCGAGGTTTTTCTAGTCTTGAACCAGGTGAATTTTTTTGTCGCCAACAAAACTGATTCAAGACTAGAAAAACCTCGAACTACTAGGTGGGTAGGAATGTTTTAGTTCAGTCGACAATTTTTCACTAAAGCTGAGATACTTAATAACAATAACGGAATTTCATCTAGGGGTGCAACTTCTCCGGAAAAAAAAACCCAACTGTGATCGCAGATAGGGGAGCAAACATTATCAAAACGTGATCAAGAATGTACCACATTGACTCACAATCTATCCATTTTCACAAAAATTTTGAAGGGGGCTCGCCGTTAGATTCTCTTAGATCACTCGTCTCTTTTTTTCCGACTTTACGTCACTTTATTTTATACATAAAAAGACATTGAGACTAAGGTCGATTTACAGGGTCGATCTTACGACTTTCGCGTACGATTGTCCTTTCTCCTGTATCTAATCTCCTGTGAGTGCACAATCGCCAGTTTCAATTCTCTCGAGAATGTAGCAATTTGTCCTTTAGACTCGTCAGTTAATCGTATTCATTAGGATGAACAATTTTATACGACAATCGCATCGTGTAAATCGACCTTTATGCTTATAATTTTATAACAACAGCGTGGAAAAATCATTTAAGGATACGATCGGAGAGTTCAAATACGAAGGCAGTAACTGACAAGTAAAAGTTTAATTTACTTCGATTCACAAGGCTTTACGATACTGTAAAATTTGAATTTAAAGAACTAATATTACATTTCAAATAAACTTTGCAAAGTCATTCTCAAAAGTCAAAACTAACAACACCTAATCTTTTTCGATACTCATCTGTAAATTTTAAGTACCCGCAATGTTACGCATTACTTACACTCCTATTGGTCCCATTCCTGGCCCTCCACCGCCGTGAGGAATACAGAATGTTTTATGTAAATTCAGATGAGAAACGTCCGCACCATAATCACCAGGTCGACAAAGGCCAACCTAAATCCGCGTAAAAAAACAATGTAAAAGACATTTCAATAATTTCAGCCAACTTGCCTCACTACTTCCAAGCTGAATTGATGTTAACTCGTCAAGCTTAAAGTCCGAGTCCTCTTCGGCCTACAAGACCTAGTAGCGAATTTACTGTCGATTTTATCTTTCTTTACAAAAGTGTGCCTGACATTAAAATAACATTTATCAGAAATCCACCGTGCTTCTTGCCGTCTAAACTCCGGCATTTGCCGAAATTCTTTGTTTAATTCCTTAATTGTCAAGACAGTGACAAAGTCGTAACTAAGTTTTCGTTATTAATGCATTAATAAGCACTTAGGATGTCAAAAACTGATTCATCTGAACAGGCACAAACAGTTGCGAAACACAAAATTTACTGCACGTACGCAATTTTCTGTCTTTACAAAACCAAACTAGTAACGCGAGTTTTTCCCCGTAACTTTGTCAAGTAAGGTGACATGATAGTTGAAGGCTGAGTCATTTGGGCCGATGCTCAAGTCACAACGGTCCAGCCCTTGCGACTAATTCGAGTCTTTTGAGAATGACAAAAGTCTGAGTCCTGAAATCGTGATACAAGTCGGACTTGAATCCGAGAACAGGTCTTGAGTCCTATAACTGTTCAACTTTATCACACCAGGCACATAAAACTTGAAAAATTCTTCTTCGATCCCTGAAGTGATACAGACTAAAAAGATAACAGGGATGTTTCAGCGTCTGAAGTCACTGACGTAATAGCTGCGTGGTCTTAGGTATGAGTACATATGTGGAGCTAATTCATTCATATTAATGTTACGTCTTCCTCCCTATTTCGGCAGCCTTTACTATTTGCTACATACTGTCTTACTCCTTTAACGCTCTGAATCCGATATATTGGAAATTAGTATCAAAAGAATGGATGAATGAACAAAGTAAACACAAAGAGAGAACAAACAACAAAAGAATAAAAATTTGAGTGTTGTGGGGTCAAAGGAGGTTCTGGTCGCAAATTCATCATTATATGGAGGGTTGAAAGAATCTTCAAAAAGAGTGAAACGCTGCTTGAATTTGAACAGCAACAAGGCTGCTTTTTTCTGCTACAAAGCCGCGTTTAAATCTGAATACTGGTGTGGACAAACGAAAATATATAAATGTAATTTGTGGCCCACCTGTGCATTCATATTGGCTCCGTCTAGATAGACTTGACCTCCATGTTCATGAATCATGTCCAGTAGTTCTCTAACGGAGTTAATAAAAACAGCTTTTGTTGATACTTTATCAATCAAAATGTAGACGGGTGACGTAGAAGTGTAACCAAGGTGGTTTCTTTACCTCAACTGCCTCCACTACGGTGCATCCCAAAAAAAGGCTACGCTATTAAACATTACAATTATTATTCTTTAGAAATCATCTGTTGTACAATGATTGATTCCTGAATAATATCAATTGAGTATTAATAAGATAGCCTTTTTGGGCGGACACACGGTACACATTTAATTAATTAAAACTTGAAAGAACTGGCGATTGTTTAGCTAGGTCCAAGGACTGTTGGGTGTCTTCCCTACAATTCAGGAAAACAAGCTTATTAAAATTTAATTTTTTTTAAGTTACCCGAGTTGGCCTCATCATCTCTCTGTTGTTATCCAAGCCACAGCTTACGTAGAGGATAACAAAATAAAACAAAAGGGGTAGTCATTAACTTTTTGATAAAAAATTTACAACATTGAAAACGTAAAACAGTAAATTCATTAACAAATTCAACATCACATTGCAATTAAGGCTAATTATTAGCGAGCACGCAAAAATAAATTATAACCACCAACGGCTAAATTCTGTTGGTGCTATTGTGCATGATTTGAAAACAGAAGATATATTGATTTGTTCACAGCCTCATCACTTCAAAATATGGAGTAATAAATGGTGTAATGGTTTACTCGGATTAAAGAAGATATCTGTGGTTCTCCTAACATTACCACGTACATAGACCCTGGGGAATAAGCACACTTAGAATTTGAAGGAATGTTCAGCTCTCCTTAATGTCGAACACGAACTCAGTTCATGTGGGAGCTTAGAAAATTCTCAGACGACTAGCGGAGGTTCGTCTAGCTCGTTCTCTCAGAAAAACGATTTCTGAGCCCTAGACGGGAATCGAATCCGGGTTCGATTAGACTACCATATACCTTCCTAAACAATCATCCACAAACACAAATGCATCGATTTGGTAGCTTGGTGTTATTGCCGACAACGTGTGAACGTTCGTCAAGTTCGTTTCCTTAGAAAAATATTTTCTGAACTCCCCCGATGGGAATCGAACGCATAACTTTCTGATGACCCGTTGCGGGTTCATCAGAAGGTTGCGGGTTTGATCCCCCCTTAGGGCTCAGATGTCACTTTTCTGAGAACACGAGCTTCACGAGCGTTCTCACGTTGTCAGCAATAATCCATTTGCTTATGAAGCAGTATCCAATTGTTTTACCTGCCCATTAATTTCGAAAATCTCAACCAATTTTTGCTCATTTATCCTGGGAAGTCTTGAAAGAAACGAAACGAAAGCATTACTATAATTTTTTTTGAAAATCGAGTTATTTGCTTTCCATCGAACTGATAACAATTACCTTTATTAAACTAGTTTACCTCAGATGTTGATAGCAGTATAATAGACCAATTTACCGCATTTATCAAAAGCGCATATGTAGCCAATTAGATAGCGGATTTATTTTACTACGAAGTTAAACTTAATATAATTATCAGTCAATAAATTAGACATCTTACCTAACACCTTCGTCAAAAACTCCATTAGTGGAAGGGTAAGTTATCATTATCGCACCAAGATTATTTTTGTTTTTTTCGACCTATTAAGAAATCTAGCATCAGTCAACTGCAAGATTCAACAGCAAAACCAACTGCAAAATATTACAAAGTATCGACGGTCCGAATTTACCTGCTCACGTAAATGATCCATATCAACTTCTCCATTCTTCCCATTTTCAATAAAAACAATATTGAATCCTGCCATCTGAGCACTTGCGGGATTTGTTCCGTGTGCTGACTTGGGAATAAGACAGACCTAAGAAGATCAAAAGAACATTCTCGGCCATCACAGAATCATTACTTTCCGAGGTTTTTTTGTTCATGAAATTGCTCCTTTGAATGTTTTCGATTGTTTCAATTCAAACCTACTCACATAACTTTTTTGTTTTACTTCGCTCTAATAGATAGTTTGTGCACACAAAGGTCGTGCACATAAGTGCGCAACCGGACACTAAACGTTAACACCGATAATAGAGATCATCCAAGAAATATTTCCCTCTGTAAACGACATTCAGAACCCAAGATTTAGAACAGCCTTCTGTCAATCGTCAATAAGCAACGGTGAAGCAAAAATTTCCGACAATATCGTCATTTTCTCGGTCAATGGTGTGGCCATCGGATTGCAAAGTTTTATATATTGGAACTACGAAATACTGGTAGTTTCGTCGTCCATTATGCAGCATCTATAGCTTACAAAAACGCTACACGGGTATGCCAAACTGGGAATATATCTCCAGCCTTTTATGTAGCAGTACATAGAGCCCAATGTGTTCATTTTCTGATATCGAAAATTGCCTTATACGTCGGCACCGACACACACATTCTGTTTTTGCTTGCAAAGGTCTGCTTCTGAACGTTTACTTCTATACTAACGGTCACGACCTTGTAAGTATCACTGGCACTGACTGATATTGAAAGACACAAACCCAGCAATCTCAAACCTACATGTCTAAAATTCTTACATGTGTACGCATTAATGTAAGAGGTATGCACATATTATACATGTAGGTAGATAGAGTATTACTGGATGTTCCAGACTCGAAGTCAAAGGTCGAATCGCTCAAGAAGACAGAAAGAGGGCAGCAAGGGAAACTAACATTGAGCAGTATTGAGAATTCCTCATCATGGTATTTAAGCTGAAAAATAGTTTGCTTAAGTTCGATATTATTAACCTTCTGGCGGCGGAAAGAGTGGTATACGATCCGACGTTTGTTTTGCGAGATTTTATCCATAGAAAATCGACAAATCACGTGATTGAAAGCACGTTAGTAATAACATTATTAACAAAATAACCAAACAGGCAACCAAAAAGTTCCCCCGTTCCTACTTCTCCATGCTAACCTCCTCAAGGGGACGGTAAGTTCACTGGAGCAGAGTCCTACCGGTCCACCCGCACATGGGATCTTAAATTTTGAAAGGATTACTTTGGTTTTATAGTCGCAAAAAGATCTAGTTCCGTTCATATGGGAGTCCTCTCTCCATCTTCAAAGAAGTTATCATGCAAATTGCATACTAATTGCATTAACCTAAAAGGTTTTCAAAATAATCGGCCGTTAAAGGGTTAAAAATTTGTACAACTATACAACGAACTTTTTTCACAATTTTTGAGCCAGAAAATTCAGTTATTTTAATACTGTGATTTTGGTTAAAGACCGTTTACCGTTCCTCTGTGAAATAGTTGATTTTTAAACTGAAGAGAAATGCTTGCATTTAATTTGGAGTCATTTCAACGAAGTCTTAGGTCTAAAAATGGTCACAGGTCGTTATGGTTACTGCCATATGGCGCCTACCTAAAAAAATCTTTTTGGAAAGCTGTCAAACTTAATCAACGGTGCAAACGGAACAACGGAACAAAATTATCTAAAAAAACTGGCTGATATCCATAATCAGACCAAAGTAATTCGTATATGTACAAAAGCATTTTCGTTTAACAATATTTCAGTTAAGTTATATTATCAAAATTTTGTCGAAGGCTTAAATTTAAGAACACCTATTTCCTTAAGAATAAACAAACGACCCTGAAATATAGACCACAGCATTTCGTACTCTAACATTTAATATTGCATCGAATCCATAAAAATGAAATGCCCGGTCCTTCCTTATTAATGGTCAACCATCCAGTGCAGTACCGTCTGCTGTATTTTCATTCAGTAATTTCGGTACTTACTGATCATGATGCCGCAGTCTTACGGCAATACTGTGATACCACCCAATGCTTGTGTAAATTCTTCAAACATTCCTGCATTGACATTGCCACATTCTTAGATCGTATGCCCAAAAATTATATAGCCGGTAGTATTTAGTTGATTGACATTCTTAATGCTGATGGAGTGAGAATTTTGGTGAAATCAGTCAAGTGTGTTGCGGAGCTAATAAACAGCAAAACCAGTGATAGAAGGACAGCGACGTTCCTTACTAACGACTATCACGTACCTTTCTATGACTTTCTCCTCTGCTCTCGTGATAAGCTTTGATGGCCACTAGACCAGCGTACTCACCCTGAGCACCACTAAGATAAATTTTAAAGACAAGGAAAATAAATTTTAAAGACAAGGAAAACAAAACTTAGCTCAAACATGCATTAGAAACTAAGAGTCCTTATTAAATACTTCTACATTGCTGCCATGTTAACAGCAACAACTTGCAACAATTTGACGATAAAACGCCGTTGCTGCAACTTGTTTACAACATATATGCTATAAGCCTGTCGCGAAAAAATCGAGACAAAATTCAAAATTCTTTACATCTACTGGAGGAGCTAAACTGAAAATACGTTGCAATACGGCAGTTTCTTTATGCTTATCTTGGGTAGCAGCTCGCATTCTGTTAATCATGTTACTAAACTATTGGTCTACGAGCCGGTGTTTTCAATTATTAGGGAGTTAACAAGGGCAAAGTCCAACTTGACGATCGATCGCTCATAGAAAATGAGAGCGAATTGTCGAATTATTGTGTATAAACTTGCCATTTTATTAATTTTTTATTCCAATAATACTGCACATTAAAATTGGCTTGGATCAGTGAATATTATTCTTTCGAACATAATAGTCATCAACAGATAGTAAATAGCAGGATATTCAATGAAACCAATACTAATGAATTTTAGTATTAATGAATTAATGAATTAAAATTCCTTTGTCTAAAATCAAATTCCATCTAGGTCAGCAAATATTCATAAATTAAACTAAAAATTCCTTTCCTATTAAAGTGTCTATGAAATGAAAATTAAGTTTGCATTGTCTGAAAGAATTGTTCAGAATATAACCCAACGTCTTTTAGTCTTTCTACATATCTCAAGTCGTTCTTGAGATATTAAAATTTGTTTGATATGTTAATAACACACTGCATAAGTCACACAGTATAATGAATTGTTGTAAAATTAGCAATATTGTTGAAATTATTGAACAATGTCACATGAAACTGTGAATGCGGGTGTACTTGTCTCATAACACTAAACAGACAAAGTTTCTTGTGATTTAATAGAATAATTCCAAAGATATACTGATTTTTTTACAACTCATTATACCCATATGACGTATGCAAGGTGCAATTTACACATCAAATAAATCTTAGTATCTCAAGAACGAAGTAAGATATGGAAAAGTTGTAAAAGAGGTTGCATTATAATTCGTAGAGTTCTTTCATATATAAAAAACTTAATTGTCATTTCATAGACGCTTTAAAGATGGGGAAAAGTGTATTACTCCATTCGCATCGCTGCTAGATGGTAAATTTTTACATGGCTAGCAGGAGTGTTACGATAATTTGACAATAAATGAAGCAAGTTATTATTTCATTTTTCAATGTTAACTATATCACACTAAACAATGGATCGATTCTAGACTAAAATTTTAAAGCTTGGTTCTCACTCTTACCTGATTTGAAAATCCATAAATAAACTTCGAAAATTCTGAGTGTCCAAATTCCTGGCACTCATATTCCCAATACTCACAACAGTACCTACTTCATATGCCGGATAATTGGTAAGTCCTACATACAGGGAGTCAAGATTTCCGAAACTCATAATACCCTTTTGTTTAAATAATTTGGCCACAACTACACAATCAATATCACATTGTCACCATCGGAACTTAAGTTTGACCGATCATCTGAATGCGTCTTACTGTGGACACTCACCTGTTTGGTTGAAAACTGATAGCATCGAAACCTGTTATTTGACACAAGTCCTTCTCCAGTTCCTTCATCATCTCAACGTATCCAGCCGCTTGTTCAACAGGAGCAAATGGATGGATATTTGCAAACTCTGGCCACGTAATAGGCTGTTGAAAATATTCGAAAGAAAAGGTTAAGACTGTAGAAGTGATGTAGTCACTGTACGAAGATCAGCGATACCCAAATTCCCAGTCAGTTAAAATTGTCTTGCCGAAGGATAAAAGTCACATTAATTAGGATGAAAAAGGAAGACAGAGTTGGAAATCTAAACAAGTTTCTTAACTCATAATCGCGTATATTTTTCTTAAAAAGCTTCAGTGTTGAATTTAAAATACCATGGGACGTACAAAACTACCTAGAGAAATAGCTAAGAGACAAACGACTTTTTTACCTTTAATTCCGAAGCAGCATTCAATTTCATTGTGCAAGAACCCTGAAAAAATGTATAGACGTATTCGAATAGGTATAATAATTCAATCTGAAACATTCTACGGCGTACTCCAATCTAAAATCAGCGAGAGAAGTACCATTCTTTTTAAATACAAGAGCAAAATTACTAATTCTAAATCTTTACTTACCAAAGGAATCATCGAGTGAACCAGAGAAAGGTCTTTATTTTCAAGTCGTTTCATATAGCGCATTATTTGTGTCTCGGAGTGATGAATGTTAAATACGCCATGTTCCATGTAAGTAGTATGGCGCTTGTGGCCACTTTGCATTATACTGCCCTCTGGAATATCGTCAAGATCACTACACAGACTAGCCTAGTTAAGAAATAAAACAGCACATTACTATAATAAGTATTTACTTAAACCCAACCATTGGCCATTCAGGTTTCTTAGATAAAGGGATTTAGGCGATTTAAATATTTTAGGACGGGTTCTAACCGAGCCGATTTGAGAAAACAACCTGCCAGCGAGGACATATATATTTTTAGGAGCGAATTAAATCATAACAAATCATAGCAATTTGTCCTTACGTTGTTTATAGGATAAATGTAAGTAGTAAGTAAGTAAGAAAGAAAGTGGTGGTCAGCGGTAGTTACAGCGTCTCACTGGTCATCAGAAGGTTGCGCATTCGATTCGCGTCTAGGGCTCAGAAATCGGTTTTCTGAGATTACGACGAAGGTTCGCTGGTCGTCCAACAATTGAATAGCTTGAGCGACCAATCAGAATTAAACTGTTGAATAGTCCCTTTTAAACTGGTTACAGGAAGTGGTCTCATACGCCGAACCAGCCTAACTGGTCATTCGTTCGAATGTAGCTTCCTTATCCCACAATTCCTTAATTCAATGTAACACCGTTCAGAGGATATACATTAAGGTAAGAAGCGCCTGGGGTAAGAACTATTCACTATTGCAGTCTAGGTTAAGCTGCGTCTCTACGTAAGACGGGACTTACCTAATGCCTGAAAAGCGTTTCATGACTTAAATAAGGGATGCCTAACGTCTCTCACGTTTCATTTCTTGTCTTAAGAGTTTAAATCGGGTTTTGTACGTTGGATAAGGACGGTTTAACAACTTTTCCGACTAGTTTTAGAATTGCTAAAGTTCCTTCGCGTTTCAAATAAATATTTTAAAATTTTCCGGAAGGATTATTTCATGAAGTTATGATTCGTGCCCGATTGACATTAAACGAAGAAAGAACCAATAAAGAGAATAAACCAATAAAGAGAATACCAATAAAGAGAATACCAATAAAGAGAATAAAACAATGATATAAAAGTAGAGTTCTGTATAAAAGTATTGAACGGCTTGTAGCTAACCAAAAGAGTTGGGAAACTGCCGGAATTAAAGTGTAGATTTTTTCCTCACTATAAAAGCATTATCTGCTTTTTTTGTATTTTACGTTTCACTCCGACGAATGGTCCTCGCTCGAAACGTCAGCTTCTGCACACTTTAGTTCAGGCAGTTCCCAACACTTTTGTTTATCTATCGAGAATAAAGTCTGATCTGAACTGTGGCCATCAAAGAGTGAGGCAGAGGCGTTTACGCGTTGTTCGAGAAAGAAAAGCTGCATCCACGCTTACGGTTCGTCATTACCAACAATGCTACTTACTGCTGTCTCTTCGGATCCAAACACATGCAATAAATCTTCCAGGTCCTTTTCGGTCACCGTTTCGTCCATGGAGACACCAACCTTTAGTGAAGGTAAACAACAGAACAACACATGAGCACAATGAATCACACCCGATTGATTGCCATGGAGGGAAGTCACATCACCTCATTTGACCTTTGGAACGGGCCCATCCAGAGTTCAGGAGGGTCCGGACCGAAGGGGAAAATTGGGGACCCCATCTAACAAAAATTTCGCCCTGTCATTTGACGGGTGTATCTGTTTCTAGGGCCTCTCTCGACTTAAAGGCCCCGGGGAACGGTCCTAGTTGACTCCCTTTCAGCGGGCCAGTCTTGGAATCTGAAGAGCATCTAGAAAAAAACTTCTCAATTAAAACTGCTGCCAACGTGCCATACTATACCGTTTTTAATTCAAGATTGTTACTGGTCACAACAAATCTACAAGATGTCAAAACCAAATCTCAAGAACTCAAATCCAGCTCGTACGAGATCAAATCAAATTAGTAAGAGGTCAAATCAGCTTTAATCAACTACAAACCAAATGCCTAAAGTATCATATCTAAAGGACAAGATGTCAAAAAACTGGAAAGATGCATATCATTTGGCGACGTGCATACTGTGCTCTACTTTACATACTATTTTGCGCCTGACATGTTGTTCGACTGTTATTGGTCATTGTGCTGAAAAAATGTAAACTTATTCTGACTTATTAATTTGATTGGAATTATCACAATTTTGATGTGACCAGTAACAATTTTGAATTAAAAATGGTGTATTAGTCTGGTTCGCTTGCAAAAAGGCCTATTTTGTCGGCAAAAGGTTGTCAAATAAATTTAAAACTTAAAAATATAAATCCCGTATCAGTGTGTCACTTTTTAGAGATGCCCATTAGCTCTTTTCACTCGGTACCTCACTTTTATTTTTCTACAATTGCTAGACCTGTCTTTCTCGTCAAGCGGAGACGATTGGAACACAAAGGATCTAAATTACAATATGTTTCGAGAGCAAGATTATCACCATATGAAGGCTCAGCCAGGTAAACAGCAAGATCTCACATGAAGTCTACAATGGCACACGATATGTAACCGTTTGTCCAGCTCAATTCCTTCGATAACGTTTGTGTGGCCCATACTTAATTCTTTCCTGTCCAAGGACTTTCTCCTGGACGAGTAAAATCGTCTGGCGTTAGCCCAAGTAAAATACTAAAGTCTCAATAGGTCACTGAGGACCCATACGGACAGGAAGGAGTTAAGCCCCAGCGATTGAACACTTAACCTCCTCATGGCCAAATAAACGATCCAACCAGTGAGCAGCCGAAACTCAAATGGAAGCTTTGACGAAGTTTCGCGTATCGTCTGTCATTACTCCAAGCTCGCACACTCATAACGTCAAGGTTTAGAAAGCCCAAAAGCAAAAAAATAACAAAT
The DNA here is from genome assembly GCA_036872915.1 of Nanipora kamurai. Lineage (NCBI taxonomy): Eukaryota > Metazoa > Cnidaria > Anthozoa > Scleralcyonacea > Helioporidae > Nanipora > Nanipora kamurai. The sequence goes on from JBAHVQ010000029.1 coordinate 604,220, forward strand.
TTAAAGCCATCTAGCGTTCATACGTGACTTCCGTCGACTTTTCGAAGGTTGATTTTATGTTCAGCGGCCCTTTGAATTACATCATTGGCAGTACCACGATCACATTTTATCTAAAGGAATATGAAGCAGATAAATATTGAAACAACCGATACATGTTTGCAATTCGTTACTACAGATGATTTTAGAAGTTCAAAGTACTCTAAAATAAAGTAGTGAGTATCAATATCATTGACCATATTTTGAGTTAAAGGCATAAAGGGAAATTGGAGCTATTGTCTTTTCCTTGTGCCAGTGGTTATGCATCCACCCACGAAACTCGAGATTGAAGTGAGAACATGAAGCCGCCATCGCAATATCCTAAGCAATGGGACTCACCAGTCTGGACAGACTAATCAGATAGTCTGTAGCTACAGCAGGTGTATCCTGGACCTTCAGATGTTTCTAGGACCTTTCTTGACTGCCTTACAATTCTTCCTGGTGCATTCTGCGAATGCTATAGGTTAGAGTAGGCTTTCCTTCAACTTCACGTTAACCACTACCAGTTTTAACGCTATACGAGTGAAGGACTTCTCAGCCACTAAGAACTGCCCCAAGAACGTAAGTCATTAATTCCTATAAAAACTCGATTAACTCAAATTATGAGGCAGCTAGATTCCCGCTGTACGCACCTTTAAGGTATCAAAGAAATGTTCTTTCTGTATGTCATGTCCCGCCCGTTTTACACCTGCAGAAAACAGGGTGGAAGCACAATGATTCTTCGTTTACTTAGGACCAGTCAATATATGCTACCAATTGTTAAGCCGAGCGGGTCAGAAAAACGACGACGCGCCTTCGCTCGAAACGTCAGTCTTACGATCTTGAATATCTTCTTACCACATAAAATTATTGGTCTTACTGTCTTAGCCTTATTAATTAAATTATCGGTAGTTAACGAGATGCGAGATATCCAAAAGGTCTTTATCGAAGACGTTTATTAAGGTTCAGTCATAGTCGAATTACTTTTTTAAATTGTTCTTTTATTTTTAAAATATATCAATCTATTTGAGCAGTTTAATCATTAACATTCTAAAAACGGATTAATTAAAGGCGATTAAAAGAAATGCAGTTTTAAGTAATCTTTTCGTCCCAGCCCTTTTTTTACCACTTTCCCTTTTTGATCCCTCTTTCCTTTCTGTCCTCCAGCTCCCACCTTGAATATATATCATATTTTTTTCCAAAACGATTAGCCATCCACTTAGTCCGAACGAGTTAAACCTCAAACAACATAACACTGTTAACTATTTCGTCATCCTCCCACTTGATCACTTAATTGTCAACATTAATTGTATGATAAACTAACCCTGCATCCAGACCTGCCACAGTCACCAACTGGATAGTTACACGAAGTACCTTACCGAGTTAACATATCAGCAATGGAAGGATTGAGTTTCTCGTTGGGGGCTCCAGCAAACGCCTCTCTTGACAATTTTACCAGATGTTCTCGGATACTTGTCAAGTTAACGCTCTAATTTTCAATGTTAAATAAGTACTTTCACGCTAAGTCTAACCTAGAAAGCTTTTACCTACGATTCTATCAAAGTTCGAGTTCACATCCGACGTTTGACGTAACTTCTTAATGTTTAACTTTTTCAAGTCAGCTTGTTACTTCACATTTTAGTTTAAAGGTGAAAGTTTTCTTTCTTCTGATACTCTTTTAAACGACAAGTTTACGTTTGTCTTTTGCCGTACCATTCAACGTGAAGCTTAAGGTCTTTGCCGTGGCTCCATAGGTTGTTTTTGCAGGGGTCCGATGACCTAATCAGAAAACGTCGCATTTTCCTAGAACAACATGAACTTAAATTCAGCCGCTGTCATAAAAACGTAAAATATATGTATTGTTTTAGTAATTTCGCAGAAGATTTTAACAAGGCGCGTTGCGTCAGCGCGCAGGTGCACCGTGTGCGAGGTTTGTGGCGGGAAACAAAGGGTATTGAACTGGACACAGAACAGTCTACATGTTCCTCTTCGTGTATACTACATCTGACGACGAGGAAACACGATCGAGACCCCCAACAATCACACAAGCATACAAGAAGCATATTAGCCGAAGTATAACCAAAACAAAACACTATCAAGTGTATCGACAACGTGTCGCGATCCGGCAAGTAAATATATACCGCAGAATTTTAGTATAACCCACCTTAACGATGGCTTTGCTCCCAGATTTTCCACCGTTTAACGTACACGAGGACTCCAATGCTGGCCCAAGATGGAAAAAGTGGCTCACGAGATTTAAACGGCTACTTTCGGACTTAACATCACAGCTGACAAAAGGAACACAGCTTTGCTCCTGCACTACGCTGGCCGTGATGCCGATGATATCTACGATACTCTGCAAACTAGCGGCACCGAAGATTACAAAACCGTTGTGGAAAAGCTCAACCAGTACTTCTCACCCCAAACCAATGTATTTTTCGAAGTTTTTAACTTCCGCCATGCGAAGCAGAAACCCGAAGAGTCCCTTGATTCTTATCATACTCGATTACGCCATCTTTCTCAAACGTGCGAATTCAGCGAGCCGGCTAAAGAAATCAAAGACCATATTGTTTTGACTTGTATATCCAATTCTTGACGCCGACTAGCCCTTCGTGACAATCTTGATCTACCGAACCTTATGAATACCGGCCGAGTCATTGAAATAAGCGAAAGACAGGCGAGCAAAGTCGAGGAACAAGAATTCTCAAGTGTCAAAGCGATCGTCAAGGAAATCAGCAACAGCGAAATACGGAAGCCACAGGGGTCCAAAGATCGTGTCTTGAGAACCAACGACCGCGTACTTTCAGAAGCGCTGGAGAGCAAAATCGTGCCAAAGAACCCTGTGGAAACTGCGGTGGAACATATCCACATATCAGAGTTTGCCCAGCAAGGGGCAAGGACTGCAAATCCTGTGGAAAAATCAGACATTTTACCCAGGTTTGCCGCACCAAACCTCCATCCTCACAGCACATAAGGAATGTCATCCATACCCACCCCCTGGCTCAACCCGATTCTGACTCCGAACCAGACTATGTTTTCACTATTGCAAATCTCTCTGGAATACCCACACCACCAAAGTGCCATGTAAACATTGCAGGGCACAGCATACCCGTCATGATAGACTCTGGCGCTTCCGTCAATATCCTTGATGACGTCACCTATAATCAAATTACACGCAACAAAAGAATCCCACTGAAACAAACAAACCACAGAATTTATTCCTATGGATCACCACGCTCCCTACCACTAAAAGGAGTTATCACAACCAGCATTTCCACAGCTTCTAAACACCTTTCTGCCCAATTTCATGTGGTTGACGGGAACTCTGGAAATTTGCTAAGCTACACCACAGCTTGCCAACTCTCCTTGCTCCATGTTACGATCAACAGCATCACCCATCACCCACCATCAACCAATCAGTATCCCCTAGAATTTGAATGCCTTTTCTCTGGGATTGGAAAGCTAGCTGGTAAGACTGTTAAGCTGCATATTGATCCTCATGTTTCCCCCAAACAACAACCCCACCGTCGAATCCCCTTCCACGTTCTGATGTTGAGAAAGAGCTCCAACGACTTGAAAAGTTAGATATCATCGAAAAGGTTGATGGGCCAACACCATGGATCAGCCCCATTGTTGTAGTCCCAAAAAAGTCAGGCGAAGTCCGCATATGTATTGATATGCATGAGGCCAACCAGGCAGTCAAGCGAGAAAAACACTTAATGCCCAGCATCGATGACTTAGTCGCTGACTTAAATGGTGCAACCGTGTTTACAACCTTAGATCTATCCTCTGGCTATCATCAACTTGAACTTGCAGAAGAGAGCCGCCACATCACCACCTTCAGCACCCACCTTGGTCTCAGACGGTACAAGCGACTTCTGTTCGGTATCAATGCTGCCTCTGAGATCTTTCAAACACCATCGAAGAGCTGCTGACTGGCCTAACAGGCTGCAAAAACATATCTGACTATATCATCGTTTTCGGCAAAGATCAAGCCACTCATGACGCCAACCTCCGTCAAGTCCTTGAAAGACTCAAGTCCCACAACCTTCGCTTAAACAAGGAGAAGTGCCACTTTTCGAAATCTGAAGTGATGTTTTATGGTCACATATTTGGCGCAGAAGGACTACGCCCTACCACAAAAAGGTTGAAGTTATCCAGAATGCCACAGCTCCAAGTAGTTCAAGTGAAGTCAAATCTCTCCTCGGAATGGCCCAGTACCTCTCACGCTACATACCCGGTTATGCTGATATCACAGCTCCATTGCGTATCTTGACAAAAGAAAACGTACCATGGAAATGGGAAGAAACAGAGCAAGCAGCCCTTGACAAACTCAAGAAAGCTTTCACTGGCAACCAAGTCATGTCGTACTTCGATCCTCATCAAGCCACAGAAGTGATTGTTGACGCCAGCCCTGTCGGTCTTGGTGCGCTGCTAGTCCAAAACGACAAAGTTACCTCCTACGCCAGTCGTGTTCTATCTGATGTTGAAACTAGATACTCTCAGACGGAGAAAGAAATGCTCGCAGTAGTTTGGGCCGTTGAGCACTTTCATCTTTATCTATATGGTGCTCAATTTACCATCGTAACCAATCATCAGCCCCTCCTTGGTATCTTTCGAAGTCACAAAGTCACATCTGCCCGTATTGATCGCTGCAAGCTCCGCCTAATGCCTTATAACTATCACCTTGTCTACAAACCTGGTAAAGATGAGAAAAATCCAGCTGACTTCCTTAGCCGACACCCAAACTGCTCCGAGCCCCAACCAGAAAGCGTTGCCGAAGAATACGTAAACTATGTATGCACCAGTGCCGTGCCCACCGCTACGACCCTTCAAGAAATCCAGCTTGAAACGTCAGTTGACGACACAATGCAAATGGTGATTCAAGCTATCCAAACCAACAATTGGTTGAATCCGACCGTGACAGAATACAAGAAAGTGAGTGACGAACTGTCAGTGCATAAAGGAATTGTACTTCGTGGACACCGAATCGTAATGCCCACCTCCTTAAGACGCCGGACAATCAACCTAGCACATATTGGTCATCAAGGAATCGTTAAGACTAAACGTCTACTCCGCTCAAAAGTCTGGTTTCCTAACATCGATAAGATGGTTGAAGAAAACATTCAGAACTGCCTCTCTTGCCAGGCTGTCACTTCGGGCAACCACCCTCCACCTGAGCCACTTAAGATGACCCAGCTGCCGTCCGCACTTTGGAAAGAAATCGCAATGGATTTCCTAGGCCCTTTTCCAACTGGCGAATACCTCTTGGTTGTAATCGATGAGTTTAGTCGGTTCCCAGAAGTTGACGTACTCACCACGGTTTCAGCACAAGCTGTCCTTCCAAAGTTGGATGCAATATTTTCCCGCCAAGGCATCCCCACAGTTCTGAAAACTGATAACGGCCCACCATTTAACGGTGCCGAGTTTGAGTTATACGCCAAGCACTGTGGTTTTATTCACCGCAAGATCACACCATACTGGCCTCAGGCAAACAGAGAGACTGAACGTTTTATGCGCACACTACAGAAGTGTATTCGGGCTGCAATCATTGAGAAGAGCAACTGGAAGCAAGCGATGAACCAGTTTCTCCTCAACTACAGGGCAACTCCCCATTCCACTACTAACACATCTCCCTCCGAAGGCCTCAATAACAGAAAAATCAAGACAATGTTGCCGGAGATGCCTTCTACTTCAAAACCTGAACAAAAAGCAATGGCTGAATGTGATGCTCGAAAGAAAGAACAAATCAGATCTCGCGCAGACAACAGCCGCGGTGCCAAGGAGAGTTGCATCAAACCCGGTGATATTGTCTTTTTGAAACAGCCAAAGCAAAACAAATTCAGTGCTCCATACAGCCCTCAACCTTTTGTTGTAGAGGAAAGAAAGGGGAGAATGATCACTGCCAAGAACGACTCAAAGATAGTCACACGAAACTCCTCGCAGTTCAAAGTAATTTCAACCAAGTCAGCCAAACGCGATGACAAGGAAGTTGAACCAAAGGTTGTGAGACCATCTACCCTCGAAGAACAAAAAACGTTTCAACAGAGACGGAATGTTAGACAACCAGCAAGATTCGCGGACGATTTGAATTATGACTGAGCCAACGCGAACCAAATGACAGTTTGAATAGTATTGCTGTCCATGGCATATTTGCCAAGGGAACATTAATACTGACATGTTTATGTTTATATTAACAGATGGAACTAGTATCTGACAAAGGGAGGACTGTAATATAGTTAAGTGAGCTGTGTTGTCGTTCTGTTGCGTCAGCGCGCGGGTGCACCGTGTGCGAGGTTTGTGGCGGGAAACAAAGGGTATTGAACTGGACACAGAACAGTCTACATGTTCCTCTTCGTGTATACTACACTCACGTATACACAGCTCGTTTTCCGATGTCGTTAATAATTTGTGTTGGTGGCTTCGAAGATTATATTACATATATTTAATGCCATTTGATGTACTAAATTCTAAACTCTAAGAGTTTAAATCTAAAGTCTGAAGCCAAATTGCCACGGTTTCATAGCAAACATTTCTTTTTCTTAATTTTTAAAGTTGTTCTTTTAACATATCCTACACGAGAATGAGCGTTTGATCTGATACGCAAACACCGAGAAGTGAGTTTTAATCAACTTCGGGGTGCTTGGAATCAGATCAAACACGACTTTCGAGTGTGTGATATGGCTTCTCAAACGAATCCATACTTAAGGAGAAAATCGGGTTTATAGTCGTCGAAATGTTATGGTTATTAAGATCATATATCCAAACCAACGTCTCGGTAGTGATTTTCTTTTGTGTTTTCCTCATGAGTTGTTAATGAGTATGAGAAATATATACATATATATAGTTGTGTTAGTACTGATTGTATTAGCAGTAGTTGATTGTAATTTGTATCCGGATGAGTATTTCCGTGTATAAATGAAGTTGTCATTATATTATATTATATTATATTATATTATATTATATTATATTATATTATATTATATTAAATCTAAAATTCATCAAGGGATGTGATATTTGGAAAAGTCGAGAACCGCCGCTCTCACGTGTACTGTCCGAGCTCTAAACTAGCATCATTCTAATCAAAAACACACCTTTGGAATACTGTCGTACTGTCGAGCTGCTATTTATAGCACGAAATGTGGCCAAACAATCCAAAACTGAGTTTCAAATTATTGTAAATGAGCTATTTTCTATTGTTGGGGCCACAAGAATAATGGGTAAATGCGGACAAACATGAACGCTGATATCATCTTGATGGAGCGCCATTAAAGCTATTTAGAATATTTAACTACTTGAAAAAGAATTTCAGTGCAGACTCTAAAATACTGAACTAGTTTAAAAAAATTAGCCCAATGTTCAAAATGAAACAACATATGGTTTAGTCCTCAAGTTAACTGATTAGATATGAGATGAAAGAAAGGCCAGTCGGTTTCGAAAGTAAAATAACTCTCATTCGGCTCCAGCTACTTGAATTATATTGTTGTAAACGAAATAAGGGAAGGTATTGAATAAGTCGTTGTGTTTTCACTAAACCTATATTTTTCGTATGGCTGAGATGATGGTACAAATCTCCTAGATTTTTCATATTCATATTTAATCACATTGTATGACGACTATAACATATGTTCCATACTAAGCATTTTGATATCTCATTGACCAAAATAGAGACTTGTATCAATCAAATTTTTTTTTCTAGTAACAGGCCACTTTTTACGCTATATAGATTTTAATTTGGTATATTGGTTTTCCTTCCTTATAAAAAATAGCTTTCAAACTGCATTAAGTTTATTACCTTCTGCAAGGATGAGAGTGGCATTGTGGACTTTAGTCGCAATGTCCTTCAGCCCGTGTGGACCGTGGTAAATGCCAAACAAGGCAGCAACGTTAGCAAGCAAAGCCTAATGTGAAAAGAATAATTGTGCAAATAATACCAATACGTGCCAAAAGAAAAATAGATTAGAAATTAAAATGGATTAGAAAAATTAAATCACTGACACTTCGGAAGGACTGACATTTGCCAATTATAAATAAATAAGAAAATCACGTAAGCCCTCTCAGAGCCTTCAAGTCACCAACTCTCATTCACATCACATTACTTCATTTTAACTTCCTTTCCCTCTTCTATTATTTGCCATATTATTTCAAGTACATTAATTTACGTTATATTATAATGTACCATGCCACAGCAAACCACATCACGCTACACTATACACCAATTTACTATATTTCTCGCAATGCATTATAACACGATATATTATACCACGCTAAGTCAAACCTTCTCACCTCATATCACATACAAATACCACAGCATTACCTACCATACCACAACGCATTCGGTAATATTAATTACATTACACTACATACTTCGAGTGATCATACTATGCCTCATTCGAGCATATGAAATGCCAGTGCACCGTGTAAAGAAACTTCATACCAAGTTGAATCATATCACGTCATATTCACAAACAGACTCACTTGTGCAGTACATATATTACTTGTAGCTTTATCCTTCCGTATGTGTTGCTCTCGAGTTTGAAGGGCTAGTCTATAGCAGCTATTTCCTAGAGTGTCTCTAAAAATTAATTTTAAGAAAATCAACGAAGAAATTCTTTTTTCAGGGAATTTAACCAATATTATATTTAACAAAAATGATATTTATAATAGTTATTTGCACAAGATTACATTCACCTAAAATTCATTTACTTTACCTTGTCACACCAATCATTCGTCCTGGCATTGATCGCTGTAGATTTCCAACATTTCTGATTGCAAAGAATGCAGCATGGGGACCACCATACCCTGAAAAACATTAAAAATAATTTTTTTCAAAAGCCGGAGCTAAAGTTTGCTGGAGTTCATTAAGCTTAAGTTGTTTTCTAAAGGAATAATTAACGATAGCGTTTGTTACGAATTGAGTCATGCGTATAATTATGTATTTAAATTACGAGCTGGAGTTAAATCATTAAGCTGCTAGCCCCAAATGTGAGTCTGAATTATTGTCTCATAATTAGTCTCGAAAATAATAGTTATTCAAGGACTAAAAAGAAAGTAAATCAATGCCATCATGGCCAGCTTGAAAGTTTATGGAAGTTAGTTCTGGGAATTCTGTTACTTTTAACATGTCTATAGGTTAAAAATATCCCGCAATACACCCAAAGAAATGAAACTGATCAACCACTGCACACCATAAATGCCTATTACTTAATTCTTCAGTCCGGGCGTCCGATAAATCGGAACAAAAGGAAAAGATAAAACGAGTCATAAAAAGCGACAAAAGAATAAATGGATAAACAAATAAAGAGAAAGCGAAACACACAAGAAAAAACAACGGAAGTTAAATGGCTAATCGATACCTAATGGTACTCCAAATCTCTGACTGTTTCCAAAAGCAATATCAGCTCCAAATTCTCCAGGGGGTCGAAGTACAGTCAAAGCAAGGAGATCTGTGCCACACGCAACCAAGGCCTTTATGTAAAAAAAAACAAACGAAGTAATGGTCTGAAAACTAGATACAAGTATCATATTTTAACCATCATACCTTCACCACCAGAGGGAACAGCAAAGCTAAAAGTGCCCACGTCTCAAATTTGTAAACTCAGAGAAGTACTTTGAACTTCAGATAAGAATTTAACCTGTAACCTTCGGGCCACTAGCGAGACTCTTTAACCATGGACATCCAAGCCATACAGTAATAAAAACACTTTGCACCTACTGTTGATGGTACTATTGTACGGGTGTGTACTAATTGCCTTCGTATTAGCGAAGCAAGATAACATAACTGAACCCATTATGGCTCAGAATAATTAAACAAACATACTGAGTAATAGGGGCAACCAACATAACGGAATCGTAGTGCTGGACAAAAGACAATATGGAGTTGGAACGAAAAATAGTGTAAAAGGTCAAAGATCAATCTTACACTGTATATAATATAACATTACGTGAAAGCCATTACAAAAAGGAATTAATAAAGATAAAAAAGATAAAAAATAACCACAGTTATAAGCATAAGGGTGCTTGGTGTCTGACCGTTTGTCTAGCAGTAAGAAAACATTTAGTTTCAGGCTTGTACTTTTAACTACAATGGTTAGGCAACACATTGTACAGTTTCCCTTATGATAATTGAATAGTAAAAAAATATATTCCGCTGAAATATGTATCTTGATTATCCTGTCTCACTGTACCTTTGCATGGTGTGCTCTCTCAGCCAGTTCCGTGTAATCAAATATACTACCATGGGTGTCTGGATACTGGACAACTATTCCACTGACGTCTTTTTTGGAGAAGTCAAAGCTATCTTTATCCGTCACAATTATTTCTAAGCCCTCCCCATTTGGTCCAAGCGTCCTGAAGAATCGACAGCGATGATGGTTGATAACGTACATTTTTATAACACAAAGACTTCGAAGGGACATAAATGCAAATCGTTTAACACTAAGAGCACAAAAATTGCTCCTACTTAAGGACTTAACTACCATGAAGTAAAGTTAACTGAAGCAATAGTGTTTAACGCAGTTGACTGAGTTAACTAAACTAAAAAAAAATAGATGCGCGATGCTTGTGATTCCAACTGATCGATTAACGTTTTTCGTTAAATATAGCCCGCAGTTCTCGCGATCGTAAGTGCCGGCGGGGTCGTGAAAATATGGGAATGTTCTTCCTCAGCTCTTGTGTAGAATTTTGACATCACGAGAAATACTCCAGGGACCACAATTTTTTATTTCTTTTGATTTGAGACAGAAATCTTACTGTAAGGCCGCGTCGTCCTTGACGTCCGCGTTATGTTTTCTTAAACTCCTCTCATAATAGGGGATGGCTCACAAAGGCATTCCGCGTAACGAAAGCACAATGGCCGGATGGCTCACCAAGGCATTCCGCGTAACAAAAGAACAATGGCCGGATGGCTCACAAAGGCATTCCGTATAACAAAAGCACAATGGCCGGATGGCTTACAAAGGCACTCCGCGTAAACGAAAGACAAAACTACACCCCGCAGCCAAAGAGACAATAATATAAAAAAATCGTCTTCAGAGTTGCCCACCCTGTCGATTCCGTGCAAATCCGCCTTGATCCAAGAAGAAAACACCGGCTCTGTTCATTGTCATGGGAATATAAAGGTCTTCGATAGCTTATTCGAGACTTTATATGCTTCAGTGCAGATTCAACTTGCCCAGTGTTACCAGTTTGCTATCAACGTCGGCATCCTTGAAGTTCAAGTACCTTCTGTTCAACGGCAGAGTGGCGTAATAGACTGCGGACTCTTTGCTATTGCATTTGCTTATGAGTTAGTGTCAGGCAATGAGCACAGCATACAAAGCAAACAGTTTGAACAACATCAAATGCGAGATCATTTGATCAGATGCCTCGAGAATGGCCAATTCAAGTCTTTCCCCGGTCAGCGCAGCAAGAAGCGAAGGAGAGATGAAGCAAACATTTTTGAAATCGAACTGTTTTGCCATTGTCTCATGCCCGAGGTGAGCGACATGATTTTATGCGATTTGTGCGACCACTGGTTTCCTTTTGGTTGCGTCGATGTGAAGAATGGTGAGTAAGATGAACAGTGGTTGTGCCTGATTGCCCTCCATCAGCATTCTGAACAATTTTAGTCTTTCCGAATTTTAGTTTTTCCGAACTATTTTAGGGAAATAGTTTCTTAATTCTTCAAAGTTGGTTCATGTGGGAGCTTGGTAAATATCAGACGACTAGTGGACGTTCGTCAAGCTCGTTATCTCAGAAAAACGATTTCTGAGCCCTAGACGGAAATCGAACCCGCAACCTTCTGATGACCGATGAGACGCCCTAACCATTGAGCTACCATGACTCAGATTGTAAGCTAGGGTGCAGGTTCGTCATATATACTGCTTAAGCGGAAGTCACGATATGATAATAATGATTGATATACTTAATGCTGAACACAAAGTTGGTTCAAGTGGGAGCTTGGTAAATATCAGACGGACGACGTGTTCAGCATTAAGTATTTCCATCATTATCATATCGTGACTTCCGCTTAGGCAGTACATATGACGAATCTGCACCCTAGCTCACCATCTGAGTCGTGGTACCTCAAAGATTAGAGCGTCTCACCGGTCATCAGAAGGTTGCGGGTTCGATTCCCATCTTGGGCTCATAAATGGTTTTTCTGAGATAGCGAGCTTGACGAACGTCCACCAGTCGTCGGAAATAGTTTCATTATTTATAGTCATCTTCTTAAACAATTTTAATTTTTAGTTTTATTGTTTATCAGAATTTCTCTAATAAAAGAAATTGCCTCACAAATCCGAGCTATTGTTTTTGACTTTCCGTGGGGGACAATATCCGCGGGAGTCTAATTAAAGGGGATACTCTCCGCTAGCGGAGAGCGTCCGGGGGATACTATCCGCTGTGACACCGGCAGTTTCCCAACCCTTGTTGGTTTTCTACAAGTCGTTCAATACTGCCGCAGCACTGCACTTTTGTTTCAAAATTTGGTTGGCTGATCAATTTTCTGCAGGCCAAACTGGCAACCCTGGTTTAATATGGTTATAGCAGCGCTATTAATTCGGCCATTGAACAACTGAACTTGTAATATATTCACTGAATAGGAAGATACCAGCTACATGTACATAGTTCTATTCAGGAAATTAAATTTTTACTCCAGTGGACCTTTTTCGCTCGTAAGACATTCAGGCTTTGAACAACTAATCCATGGTTTTCGAACTTTGAGATCGTTTTTACAGGAGGGGTAACTGTCATTGCTTCAAACTGTCAGAATGCATAGTAAGTGTTCTACGGAAGTAAGGACCTGGAGAACAAGATCACTGGGTCTCGGTTATACAGAAATTAATAATCTTAATATCAGTTACCTTCCTCTAGTTTGAATTAGTGAAATGGTCTGAGGATGAATGTTTTTGTCCACCAAGATTTTTCTCTTCTTATTAAACCTGAAGATTAAACAAATTGTAAGAATAATTAATGGACACTGTTCATTGAACATGAGGCCAGACAAAGTGTGAAGGTAACTGACTGTGTAATAAGGACACTTCATTTGAGGAAGCCTTAACATACACAAGGGTGTTCACAGGCATTGTAGTTAAATATTATACAGGTGTATTATTCAACAGGTTGGAGTGCTCTTGAGGTGACTCAGGTCTTTCAGGGAGACTGGGTTCTCTGGTCTGTGGCACTTTACTCCATTCACCTAAGGTTACATGTGTCAACCAACCTCAATAGGAAGTAAATCCTGAATGAACAAAATGAATTTTAAGCATGTGTGAACTTAGCCAAGAATGAGACGATCACAATTGTTGTTCAAATTCTTCAGATGCATTAATTCCTGGATCCCAAATTATTATATTACATAAATGATCAACCTGTTTACTATGGATCCCCACCTGGGATTGGATGTGCTATTGATGTGGTAGCCATATAATGGTAATGATAATAATAATAACTGGAATGAACATTGTACTGGGTGTCACAATAAAAATGCCCCCTCCAATCAAATACTTGAGGAAGGCAGGCCATAACAGTGTAGTTATACAGATATGAAAGCATTGTTCTTATTTTATTGGGTGCACAAATTCTACAGAACCTTGTACATGGACATAATAGGTAGAAAACTTACACTTAACACTGTATCAATCAATGTTGGATAAGTAGAAGTTTTGATGTTACAGTACCAATTCAGGTAAATGCAGGATACAAATGATACTTTGTTCCTGCTAAGATTCAAACCATGAGGTCAGAAAGCTGCAAATGTTACAAAAATTGTGGCACATCTTCAGAGTCAAATGAATGGTCTAAAGAAGACTGCCATTGAGTTCCTCAAAATGTCAGTCAATGCTACCAACAGCCTTCCCCAAAACTACTCTAATAATTGGACAATCAACTTGCACAAGCACATACAACTTAATGTATTTAGGTGCGCATTTCTGCAATCATAATCAGAGCTATCACTAGGAAGGGTTTGTGGAGGTGTGTGACACCCCTATGTTCAAAAATGGTAATATTATCTGGCTCAACAAAATACCAGCTTTGTCATATAATTTGTCAAAAAAAAACTATGAGAACAAAGCATTTTCATTGCTAAAGCTCAGAGCTGTGCTTTGAGAGTAACATAGGCTGTATGTTTACTGTATGTTACTGGAGGCTACAATCCTGTTGCTGGGAAGATTTTGACCCTTTTTGTGGGGCAATTTTATTCAATCAAGCAAAATTTCTTACAGTAAATGGTGATCATCCAGTTACACCTGTGATGAAAAAAAACCCACTGTGTAAAAAATACTGTTACAGTGCAGATATCAATCTACAGGTACTGTACTATAGGTGACTTTTTTGGCATATCTTGATCTTCCCAAAAATACTATTTGTCGAGCTTCTTAAAACAATGGAGTGAGATTCAGGCTCAGGACTCCACACCAGTCTAGTTACATATATGTACATATAGCTTGCATCACTACATGTACATAACAAGGATAGCAAAGATACAGACCTGATTCAGACTCTGGATCATCATAGAGATTAGCATAGACATAAGTATAGACAGAAATATAGCCATGGATGTACTGTAGATAACCATAAGATATCTTGCCCAAATCATTAACATCTGTGATTATCACACTAACCGATAACAAAGTCCAACAGCTTCAGCACCAGCAGTAGCCTCATCTAACAAAGATGCATTAGCAACATCAAGTCCAGTAAGATCAGCCACCATGGTCTGAAAATTTATTAAGCACTCTAAACGACCCTGGGAAATCTCTGGCTGGTATGGTGTGTATTGAGTATACCTAATAAAAGTAAAAACAGTCACCACAATAAAACTAGGAGAATCTTAACATACAATGTATTATTGAGCCCTTTCTCCACTTTCCTAAAGTAACAGTTGCAATTCTAAATTTTATTGTTGGTAATGCCTGATATTTCCATTCAGCAAAGGAAGACTTCGGTGGAAAAGAATTAAAATTGATCTATTAAAATTATCTAAATCTAAGAAAACTAATCTCATCTCCAATCTAGCCACTTAAAATTTATTCATCACTTCATATAGTGGTTTGATAACCAAAAATTGTCATTGATTCTGACAGAAGTAACAAAAGAATGTGGCAAAATCATATCAAATCATAGTACAGGGAGAACTTTCTCAGGAAGTTTGTAATAAAAAATGCTACCACTTCTTAACATGATCCATTTGACGTAAGTAATTTAATTACTTTCTAATATATTGTTAACAGCAATAATGGGAGTCCTGCAGCAGAGTAAATATAAGAGGAAACATATTCCATAAAAACGTCATCTCAAACAGTCAAATTTGAGTCAATACCAACAAGTGAAAGTGTGATTTTTCAACTTTATTAAGGCCTGTTTACACCGGTGATTTTGGCTGCAACTTTTCTCATCCTGACACATGTTATCAAATGGAGTCATTTGGGAAGGTGCTGAACCATAGAGCTTTGTACAAATGGTCCAAGAGTTTTGTGAGTGTAGCCATTCTATTGCATGTATCACAATGAGAAAAATCTCAGCAAAAATCCCAGCAAAAATCCCAGTGTAGACAGGCCTTAACAAAGTCATCGTTGGACAATCTGTCTGTCAATCTGTCACAGAAATCCTAGTGGAATAATGACTTTGAAATTATTTTAACTTGGGAAAAGGTTCTATTTCAGTGTTTGAAAGTCTAGACAAAAGTAAAGTCTAATATGTAAATCTGACACAGCCATTAGTGGCATGTATCAACGTGATACAACCACTACTATTGGTTGTATTGCATTTACATGCACTGATTAAACATTTATTTCTCTTGGATTTTCCTCATGAATTATTAATCATTCTCATAAAATAATAATAATATAATATAATAATAATAATAATAAATCATTAAATAAGTTTCACAAATCTATATATACTATATACATATATGTATGTATACATATAAGTTATGTATAATTACATATGCATATGTATCCACTTACCAACCAGGATTTTCAAGAACACCACGTAATATGGGTGGTGGAACTAGACAATTATAATAACCAAGACCAATATATGAACGCCATATGTCATTTCTGCTTGCAAGAGCTTTGAGCCTGTTGCAAAGATCTTGTTCACCTATTCAGCAAAGTATTAATGGAAATTTTATTATGTTTTATATCATCATCATCATAATATCATTGCCATTACTGTTAAAACATAAGGGCAAAAAATGTGATGAACTGATAGTATACACACTTTATATTGAGGGCCTTGGGGTTTTTTAACTAGTGATGCAATGCACCACCCGGGGTAAATAAAGATTTTCACTCATTCATTCCTCAATCATTTATTTTTTTGGTTCATTCATTCACTGATATATAAACCTGACGTGGTTGCATGTTGCCCAATCAGGACTGTTAAAGTAAACAACTGTTATTTAGTCATGGTTACCTACCAAAATCAGTTAGAAAAAACTAGGAAAAAATGGCTTGGAAATAGGCTTATATAAACTGATGGAAATGTAGGAAATAACTTTGATAGCCACAGTAATTCATATATTAAGTACGATAGTAAGATGTGTTGTATATAAGTTCACAGTTAGAGCATTTCATCGATAATCACAAGGTTCAAGTTCACAGTCTATGTTAATTGAGAAAAAATCTTGGTGGTGGTGATCAATGATTGTGGGGTCATCTTCAGAATTGGGGATAGAAAGTTTGCCAACATTGCATATTAATGTCTCTGATTGTTATGAGGATATTTTGAGTGGAAGGCCTTGAAGGCCTAAAGGTTCTTTTCCACTCATTCTAGAAACTGGCCTGCTATGAATACTTCCATCTGATTAAAAAAAACTTGCATGAGTGGGCAGAATCTTGGGTATTCCTGCAATTTGATTGGCTGCAGTAGTGGGCAGTTTTTTGCAATATCTGACCATGTTCAACAAAATTACTGCCAAACTCATTTGACTTGAGATAAAAACTGCCTCAGTTTTTATCTCAAGTTTTGTATTTTTTTTTTTACTTTTTCAAGAAGCTAAGAACATTTCGATGATTTTGTAACTAAATAATAATGAAAAATAGGAGGAAATTCTGAAATCTATTTTGTTTACTTCTGTAATAGCTTAGACGTCAATTTCACAGCCAACTGCTAATGTTTTATGGCAAGCCAGAATAAAAAATAAATTGTTATTTACCCTTTTTGGTTGGTTTGTGTTGAAAAATATTTCCTCCTGGTTTCAATAACAACCCTAGACAACCTTGGACAGTTATTGGGGTCTCAAGAAAATATTTTTCTAATACAAACCTCCCACCATTCTGTTAGCCTCCAATACTCCCTGTATTAATGTACACAGAAAAATTTCTGTCATTGTGCTGTCAATGTCATATGCATTTTCTTATTTAATAACTTTAGTGTGAATAAAAATTAATACTAGTCATAATAAGTCTGAGGAATGAATTAATGATCACAACAATCAACAGTTATAATCATTAATAACCATTGATAATAATATACATTAATATCCATTAAATAGTTTAATTAATAGTAAAATATATAATCATAATGTCATATTATATATCATTCTAATAATGAATAATCACAATACTGTATATAATTATTATGACTGTGAAATTCCAATATCATTATAACAATCATTAATACAGTATATGTAAATATAACTTATTGCATACTTGAGTGTGTTATCTGATCTGTAGACTAAATGCCACACACTATTTGGATACCTATCCATAGCTGTGCAATAAGTAATAAATACAACAAGAACAACTAATATGTATAAAACATACATGTACAAGGCTAGCCATAGAAAATCCAATACAGACTGTTCAGATTTGTACCTTTCAGGTGTATATCTTTCTTAAAATACAAATCCATGTATATAACCATGTTTACCAGTAATCTTGGCAATAAGGGTTACATGGACAATAGTCAATACTCATTGACTCATTCCTGTCCATATAGATCCTCAGTGACCTATGGAGACTTTAGTATTTGTCTCTGACTAACACCAGACAATTTTACTCATCCAGGGAAAGTCCTCGGACAGGCAAGAGTTAACAAGGCTTTAAAACCTATCTCCTTAACTCCTTCCTGTCCATATAGGTCCTCAGTGACCTATGGAGATTTTAGTATTTAACTCTGGCTAATGCTAGACAATTTTACTCATCAAGGGGAATTTCCTAAGACAGGAAAGAGTTAAAGCATTCCACTTAGGCAACCACTTCTTTTGTGTTTCCCCAATGAACTATTAATGACTGGTATTAGTTTTCTATACAAACTGGCTTATTTTGGTGGTAAAATTATAATATATAATTACTATTACAATACATGAATAAATTACCGTATTTTTGACCAGTTAAGTGCTCACTGCCTGCAACAGTAATTTGCCAGGAATTTAAGGAGTGGGTGCTAATGTGAACAGTCGGTGTTTACACAAACACGACAGTTCCAACATATTTTCCACTTAGAGGCTTCAAAAAATTTCAAACAAACAACTTATTTACTGTATTTATTGTAATGTGAAATCTTTAATTCTTACCAAGAACACTGTTTGTTGCATCTAAGCAGAGATGCCTCTGATGAAACCATGTTCTAAATTAAGTATTTTGAAATTGAAGTTGAGAGATCCATAAGACATAAGTGGTCCTGTGCACATTTGTGTGATAACAATTAAATCATTCCAACTTATTCCACCAAAAGGTACTAAGTTTCCAGGCCAAGAAACTGGGGTAAAACATGCTTTCATTGGCAATGTTTTACTTAGATTTTACTGATGGTAAAATCTTATAGGAAACAATGCATTATTTCCTGCTAACTTTTTGAGCCTCTGTGAAGACACCCAGTGATTTCTAGCTACTTTTAAAAAATACACTTAAAATTAGCCACAGAAAATTACTAGCTGCTTGAAAACGGGGTTGTGTGCTTAACTGGTCAACTACAGTATACATGGCTCTGCCCAGTCAAAAAATGAGTGCCAGCTACAATCAAAGAATAATGAGCAACCCCCAAGCCCCCTCTAATAAAGATTTATATTTTCAAAGCAGATAATGAGTTAATTTTGTTAGCTCTCAAGAGTCTTACTGCTGGTCTGAAAAGTAACTATAAGAAATACTTGCTGGGGATAGATTCCAGTTGGTCATTGAGTGTATTGTGCTGGTAGGACCCAACCAGTGCCAACCAGTGTAGGTAGAACTTGTATAATATAGCTATGATACAATTACGTAGTCAATTATCACAACATTTAATCATTACTGATAACATGATCTAAATTATAATTAATGATAATCTATATTATGTTGACTATGAAGATGGCAATCCCCTGAGGCCTTTCAACACTATACTAACCTAAATGATCAACTTGAACAAATATCAACTGATGCTCCTGGTTCAAATCATTACTGAGACATTTGGAGGCTCTATTCCTTCCAAGAGAAGCTTTTCTGAGTTTATAAGTAAGCACACTCATGTCTCATTTATTACATAAGAACCAATTTGATATTGGAAGGATGAAAAATGATGCCATGTTAATCACCGTTCAACGTTTGTTGAACAAACTTTGTGTTCAGCATTAAGTATTTCCATCATTATTATCATATCGTGACTTCCGCTTAGGCAGTACATATGACGAACCTGCACCCTAGCTCGCAATCTGAGTCGTGGTAGCTCAATAGTTAGAGCTTCTCACCGGTCATCCAAAGGTTACGGGTTCGATTCCCGTCTCGGGCTCAGAAGTCGTTTTTCTGAGCTTCACGAACGTCCACTAGTCGTCTGATATTTACCAAGCTTCCACATGAACAAACTTTGCGTTCAGCATTAAGTAAATACCAACTAACATTGTCGTTCACTTCAGCAAACCTCAATAGTTAGACCCAACGATACATGGCACGGCGAACTTGCGCACAATACCTCGCACTTTTTGGTAAATCGGAGCCAATGAGAGTCGGTTGGTAAAACTTTACATGTACTTGTCGGGTAAATACGCTTGGTTGGCTGGTAAAAGAACCAATTTTGCCTGCGGTTGATCGGGTGGATGAGCTATCCATCACGACAGAACTCTACAGTACTCGAGTCGCATGCGACGGTACCTCCTGATGAATACGATTTAGTATTGCAACATTAGCTCTGAAGTGATATTGGCATAGCCAAGTGTGAAACCCAGTGTCAAGAATTTTATCGTTTAAATGGGCCTTAAAATTTACCGGGCTTCGTTCAACCGTGCCCAAATTCACGTGATTGTGAGAAGTTGGATTTCCCCCTATTTATGACCCTACAACAGACCAAGTAAAATAAATCCCAATAAATAGACTTAATTAAACGTGGAAGCAGTACTTCTTCATACGTATAATGTATAACGAAAATGTTTCAAATACACCAACCATTAACAGAGGGAATTTCCATTTCTCCACGAAATCGTATGTTGCCAGGAACTGTTCTGTTTACGAGCTCATCGATACTCTTAAATTTGCAAAATCATAAAATTAGCGGTGTACTCAGTACATGTAAATACCATCAACGATTCGGCTTACCTCAAGACCCAAATAGTCAGTCATCTGTTGTTCAGCCTCTGCATTTAGACCTATGTGTCTTGGAGGAAATTCGTCTGTTTGTGGCAACAGTTGTTCGATCTTCGAGCAGCCTTTTGGGGAAGACCGAGCTGCTATCCTCGAGATTGCTGTTGCACTCTCATGACGTTTGTTCCAGACATTAAACCTAAACCTGGCGATTTTTTTGCTGTGTCTGTACATTGTACTTCGCTATTTTTTTCAATATCAACCAGGAAAATTCTCGCAAACAGATCATGCGTCCGGTGGGTTTTTAAATGACGCAAAGCGAGGACGAGCGGCAACTTGCTATGAAAATACCCCTGCCAAATAAGGAAGAAAACAGGTAAGATTAATTTGCATTTCTTCAGCTTGAACGAGATGTTGGCGGGGGTTTGTAAAGAGGCGTTACACGTGGACTTTGCCCTAAATCGATTATTCTCTCTACTGCAGGATTTATTCACGAGCTGTGATCTTTCGTGTCTACGGTGTCAGTGTGTCTATTAAAAATACGAAACCCCGCTGGACCATTCACTCCAATGACAAAATATGAACTTATTAAGGTTTCAGAACATGTATTTAAACTAAAATACTCGACGAAAACATCCATAAATTAAACAGCAAATAAACTGTTATGGGGGGTGGGATTTGGGACATCTAACGTAGTGATGGATGTGCTGCCTTTGAAATAGTGAAAATTATCTTGACAGTGGTTGCGCCCCTACCTTGCTGTCTGTAGCAGAGAAAACAAGTCACGGCTTATAAAAGCGTTCGTTAAATAATAAATATAACATTTCACTAGCTGGAAAGTGAAAGTTCCACCGTGAAGTTGTTCGCGACCAAATTAAGTCGCGGCTAATTTGTATAGCAAATTTTTTTATGTATCTGCAATGTTCACCACCGTTTTCTCAAATATACATGACCAAATTGTGATTCGTGATTTGTAATGCAAAGGAAGATGCACAAAGTTTACACGTGGCGACGTAATTTGCATGACGTACCAGTGACGTACCGAGGATATGAGGTTGGCGGGGTGCAATCACCGCTCCTTCCGGATTTAAAACATGTTATAAACAGTTGTAATACAGTTAAAAATTTAAAAATCCTTAGTACTATACATTCTAAGCGTATGTGCACGAGGTCCCCTCACTGATTCCGGCCAGTACGGACTTCAAAAATAAATTTAAAGGCAAAAACACCCCCTATCCAAAAATCTTGCGTGCGCCCCCTGTCGATGGTCATGCCTAATTAATTTCACACAACATGAGCATAGTCCTTAAAGGTAGTGTTACACTATGCAATTTTTCGTACAACTTGTCTCGCAATTTTGTTGCGATGCAAGTTGCACTAGAAATTGCGTGGTGTGACGATCATCAAGTCTCGCAACATTTTTGCAGCAGCAAGCATTGCATGAAGTAGAATCAAGTTCTACTTTTCGCAAAGATTACGGCAACGCCACAACAGATTTTTGAAGCATTGCACAGTGTACCACCTCTCTTGCAACTTGTCTCGCAACGTTTTGTTTGATCAGCCAATAAAAATATGCCTTCAAGCTTCATCTCCAATGTTTTCGTCTCCGGGTCAGAGGATTGTGAGACAAGTTGTAGGGAAAAAAATGCATAATGTAACACCGCCTTACGGCAAGAGTGTTGCATAGTGTAACACTGACTTCAAGCTTGATCATGATTTTGTTGATAAATTTTCCTTGTCAAGTTTTATTTGCTCGTGTGCACAGTTTAATCGGCCGATTTTCCCGTGACAAGCGTTCTTGTTCACTAGCTGCTTTTGCAAGCTTTTGATCAAGGAAAACGGGCTTATCCGTACGGCTGTCAAGGAAAACTTATTGGTCGTTCACACTACCGATTGAAGATACGAAGGAAATTGTCAAGGAAGACTTGGTCGTGTATACCGGACTATAAGGACAAGATCAGTGGGAAAACAAAATATGACTTCTCCTCTAGGACTTGCGAAGACAAAAGAACGAGAATTTTTCTTTGTCTCGTCCTTTGTGTCAAACGGCGCATGACAGTCCAAGAAGGCATGATAGTTGATGATTGTCGAAACTCCCTCTTCCGTTTGGTCACCAACTATCAACGACTATCATGGACTATGATTCACTTTGAGCACGTTTAAATTTTCTATGATGGTCAACAATAGTTTTTCCCGTTTGACCACTTGCTAATGATAGTTTACGTCAGTTGATCAGGTGATAGCATGACGGGGAAATGAGCTCTTAAACTATCATTGACTATCGTGTACAGTTTGACCGAGGCTTAAGTTACAACGCCAGTCCCGGGGTTACACCAAATGCGAAAGACTCAGTTTATGTCGATATGTTGACAATGTGAAAAAAGGTAACTTGACAACACAACAGGAACATGATGACATGGAAATAACGACTTAAGGAAAAACTAAGAATTTCTTTATATCGTTGTGGTTAAGTCATGTCATCATATTGCCAGTGTTAAGTTTTCGAGTGAACAAGGGGGGGGACATCGAGGGATCACGAAAAACTTCACTAGTGGGTAGCCTGCAGTAGCCGCCAGGTTTTGAAGAGTGGGAATCGATCTCGATTTATGCAGAACTTTTTGAAGTATAGCAGGAGCGAAGGGAACATTTCCTTGAAAAATCAATGATAAAAAGGCAGGGGGATTCAGGCCTAAATCCCCGAAATGTGATTGTTTTGCCGGGAGTTGATTTTCCATCCCGCCCTTTTTAGGAGAGTTATCATCCTTGGGGGCATTTTCAATGCATTTAGGCTTAAAACAAATGTAAGTAGCTCAGAAAAAGTCAAGTTACTGGTGTAACATTAGGGAGTTTAAGCAAGCTAGTACGGCAACGACATTTAGCAAAGTTCATTAATTTTAAGTATTTCAATAGAATAA
>JBAHVQ010000029.1:627729-638680 GCA_036872915.1 Nanipora kamurai
AACGTCAGTCACTTCTACCAAAAGTCTTTCTCAAGACTACACTAACCTGGACGATCAACTTCCACTAACATGTCATAGCCATAGTCATAGTCATAGTGAGCACAACGTTTAGAACTGCTAATTTAAGTCATAAGAAGGATGCGGGATCAATTCCCTTCTCAAGCTGAGGACACAAGGTTGACCAATGTTCACATGTCATTTGTAATAACACCAGTTTCCCAGATGCACACAATTTTGTTTAACATTCAGGTAAACTAAAGTATGTCAATTTCTTTTGGTTTCTTGACCCTTGACTTGCGAAGGTGGTGACTATGTCTTTGAGCTCTACAACGTTGAGCTGGGCTCTCATCTTTATTATTCATTGGAGAATTCTATCGGGTAAATCCTTTGTGAATATTATTACTAAGCCATTTGATGTTTTTCTCAGCCACAGCCTTGAATGTTGCTTGAACACCTTTCTTTATCAAAAGGAAATCACTTAAGTCTTCTTACTGGCTTAACTGTACTACTATTTGACATAGGTAAAAATAAATTCCAGGACGTGTGATAGTTTGATGCCACATATTTGATAGGCACTTAATGAGGAATAAAAAGTGTTCACAAATAGGAAAATAGACTGTGATCAGTGTGTTACCTATTACAACGAATATTGGGGATTTATACTTGATTACTAGAAACAGACTGATCCTGTAGTACGTGAATATAAATTTTCAAGTCTCACATACAGACTCCATGTTATCAGTTATAATTGTTTGAATTCTTCTGTGCAATATAGATGTTCCCTCAGATTTGGTTGAATCCATTCAGAAGTTCATAAAAGATCTGTTTATTCAAAAAAAGGCTGGAGTACAGAAAAACAAACATAGCTCAAGACATGAACTTCAGTGGAAATTTCAAGTTCTTGCTTCATGTGTGGATATCTTAGTTTGGACTATCAAGGATGATTCAGGTAATGTGGATTTGTAATATTTTATTTAATAAATATGCTTTTAAAAATTTGATTTAAAAGTGCACACCGATACATATACGGTACCGAGTCAAATGTTGTTCTTTTCTTCTTGAAAAAATGAAACCATTAAAAACATACAGCACCGTCCGGACAAGAGTTTAAATCAAAGTTAAGAAATTGTGAAGAGTGTTCAGATATCCATAGCAGATTTAAAGAAAAGACTTTAACAAAAATAAAACTTTTCGGTATCAACAAGATCACCAAGAAGTTTAAAGTAGCTATTTTGTTTATACTGCGCCATTCATTTATAGTTCTACATTTATATACCTTTCAAAATAAATTAAACTTCCAGTAGTTTGTGAAGGTGAAACCTCTAATACTTAGTGAAAGTGTTTGAGCAAACTTAATTTTACGGAACATTGTGATCTACATTTTATATTCTCTTTGTTTTGTAGATGTGGATGAATTACTCCAACCTCTTGTTGATTACCTCAACTCCAATAACTCTTTTGGCTTAATTCAAATGGATGCTGACCTCATTGTTTGTTGTCTCAATAGCCTCGGTAAACTGGCTTGCAAATTTGAGAATCGGGCCAGGTCAGATATATTACAAAATTTTCGCCAAAAAGAGTATAAGGAAAAGAATTAAGAAAGTTAAAATCAGTGAAGTTATCAAACAGAGAGTTTCGGAGGTTTTGATGATCAGGTGTTGATTGAAGTGAAACTTTGGTTAACTAATTTCACAATCTTCCTCAGGGTAACATGAAGAGAAAATGTGATATGTATTTGTTTTGGTATTTTGTCAGTCTGTCATCTTCAAACCTATATACAAACCTATATACAGTAGCTCGTCTATTCGACACCCACAGGTGTCGAGCTCGCTCGCTTTTCAGGCTCAAACCTTCCTTCAAATACACTTTACTACTTATGGCAAAATTGCAAAAAGGTTAAGTTGGGCAGGGAAAAGTAAAGTATGTTCTGATAGATTGTTTGATTAGCATTTCACTGTCTAAAGTTTCTAGTGTCACAGAGTGTTACAGAGATCTCGTTTGGAGCACAGGGTAATTAGCAGAATGGGGGCATGACACCCCATCATATTTCGGAGTAGCTTCATAGGCGTGTCAGCTGACGGTGTATCGTGGTAAGGTTGCGGTTGATTGAAAATCTGACAAATCTTGAAGGAAATCTTGGAGAGAATAAATTTGCAAAATTGACAGTCAAGACATCCATAGGTCTTAATACAAGGATTTTACAACTCGTGATTTTAGAGAAGACTTATCGCAGTTGTCATGTTAAAATTTGAAATTACCATCAGAAGATAATGCTGAGAAACACCTTGCCTTTATTTTTTTACGACTGTCTGGGTTTCCTATAACCAATACTGGTAGAAAGCTCAGCATGAAATATATTTACATTTTTTTACTCGCAAAGGAAACTTTGCATTTTAAGATTTCAATTTGATACTTTTTAAGGCCTATAAAATTTTGCTCATTAAACTGTGGAACGCCAAGAACACAGGAAAACTCTGAGCTAGAGTGGGCTCGAACCCGCAACCTTTTGAATACTAGCTCGACGCCCCAACCACCGAGCCACTAGAAACCAGATGACAGAGCAAGCTTACTTACGGTATTTAAACCTGGGATGAGCCAGTCGGCAATAACTTGCTGGACTGCAAGCCGTTATGTTTCTGGAGGTTCTGGTGGCTCAGTAGTAAAAGCGTCAGGCTAGCATTCAGAAGGTTGTGGATTCGAGTCCCTTCTGGAGCTCAGTATTTCGGAGTCCTTAGCGTTGCACAGTTTGATCAGCAAAATTTCATAGACTTTACATGAAACTTTTCATCTGTTTCACCATGCAAAATTTCAAGATTATCAACCTACCCTCGTGCATATAACCATTGTGGAGGTTTCTATCTTTTATCCAACATCTGGTACGTGTAAACCGACCTGCAATTGCAATCTTCCCATGATGCACGGTAACGCAGGATGCCTGGAAAGAAAGCAAGTTCCGCCCTCATTTAGAGAGACTGGATCTTATAAGAATTACAACCAAGAGCCCACAGAAACAAAATGGTGATTAAATAGAGGATTAAAAAAACTGCTTCAATACTAAGGATACATCTTTCGCTTTAATTGATGACCTGATATCCAAGCCAAATATAGCAGCAGACAGCTTTGGCCCCTTCTTCCATTTTGCTGTAACAATTGAGACCACTAATGCTTAATGATGTTAACTAGATTTCACCAATTTGTATGGTCGAGCTTAGTTAGAATATTAATGTAATCTTTTCCAAATGAGCTGCTTTCGAGGTGAACACCTCTACATTTTTAAGTGTCTCATCTTTAAAAACGTTTAAATACATTATTTTATCATTCTCGAGAGTATTCACGAAATTGAAAACAAACTTTGCTCAAGACTAGGTATGTTTAGTCACACATCGCTAGTAATGTTTAGACCGTTTGATATGACACAACTTTGCACAGTTCTTCAGACAGCTTTGTGACAAGACGAGTTATCTCCGACAAAACGTCGCATAATGATCGCGCATGCTACAAAAATGGTGGACGCTGGCATCGAAAAACGGAAATGCGGGGGGTACTCGGGACCCGAAGTGATCGTCCAGTTGATCACTTACATGAATGACTAAACAAAGTACGTATCCTATTAACACCAGTGATCTTCTATCAGGTAAGGGAACTAACAGTATCCATTACTCTTACAGTGTTATCGTGGAGACATATCGCAACTTCCTTCTTACACCCTCGCCGATCTTGAGTAAGCTGTACCAAAGTAAACTTAGAAATGCATCCCCAATGGTCACGATATCAACTACTGATGCGTCTACTGTAACTGTCGTTGATTCAAATGTTATAGAAGAACCAGTCGAAAAGTCAGATTTTAACATTATTCAAGATACTGCATTAAGTAACATTTGCAAGTAAGTGAAGAGTTTGTCTTCTCGTAATTAAACTTTGTGAAAGCATATTTATCATTTTGGATAACGACTGATGCAGTATTTGAGCAAACAACAAAAAACATTCTTGCGTACGTCACTTCATGCTTATTTTTCCCACATAAATTGTTAATAGGTAACCATACGCTCCTTGTTCAATTTGGAATTAAATTAGATCCGAAGAACCCCAGATTGTGTTCGCCTTGTGCGGTCACAAGTTCGGGCACTTTTCGTATAAATTAGTTTAAAACACAAAACTCTATAGACCATTTGCATAAAATCCACAATGCATCAGTATACGTGCATAGCCTCAACTTCATTCTTTTGAACTCTATTGTAAACACACAAAAGCTCAGCACATTCAGTGAACATGAACTGAATTCAAAAGAATGAAGTTGAGGCTATGCGTGTAAAATGGTACATTGTAATATTTATGTAATTGGTCTAGAATTACCTATATAATATACATGAAAAAATTCCTTGATTTTGACTGGCTAAGAGCAGTGCAGTTTTAAGGAAATACACCGCAGAAAAAAGGAAATATAATGCGACTTCCTTGAGCCAGTCACCCAGTCAAAAACCACAAAAATTAAAAACAGCCAATCAAAACATACCCCTCAGCTGACGAAAACTTAAATAGAATTACGGCAAAAATGTACTGTGTTTTAAGTAGATTTACGTTTGAAGAAAAATTACTGTGGTTTTTCAGTAGATTTCCACAGGCGAGTGGTTTTCGTTACTCGCGCCACTTATTGCTTAATTTTTTCATGTTTATTATTAATTGGTAGACTCACTCGTGCATGTTTTTCGAAACTACACTCGAAACCATACTATTACCTATACACATAGAATTGTCGTGTGAACAGCGGTTAGAGAAGTATAAATCTCCACCAAGATGTATCGAAACTTCGGGAAAACACGATGGCAACGGCAACGATTAAGGGTCCTTACAACTGAATTTTTTTTCCAAAGTGAAAGAAAGTTTTAGTCTTCAGAAAGAAAAGGGAAAAACTTCTGGAGTCTAGAGTTCCTTGCATCGACAGCGTGACTTAGCTTGAATGTAAAATTTTCTTGCTGTTGCTCACTTACCTTTACTAATTCTCTAACTTTTTTTTTGCAAAACCTGAGACCTTCCGGTAAATTTTACCTGTTGTCAATTGCTGGCTGTTTTACTTTTCGATTTCGTTTTCGTGACTGATGGTCGTTACCATCGTTTTTGATGTTGTATAAGCTCTGGTTATGTTTGTATTTGTTTCTGGAGCACAATGCATTCACTGTGTACCAGGGTTCTTTTAATACTTTAGCGGTTGACCGGCGGGAATCGTAGGCGAAGAACAAACAAGATAGCCCAGTAAAATACACGGAGTAAAGGCATTGTAAATGGATTTATTAAGTAGATCTAATGTTTCGTTGCATCGCGCAACATCATCACTGACATCAGAGAATGAATGGTGGTTGTGTTACACAAGCGATATATGTGCAGCGTAGAAAATTAAAAGACTGGTATACTGCCAAACAGATGTAGAAAAATTTTGACGTTTTGAGGAGAGGCCCTTCGTCAAAGTGTGAAACGCTTTCTCTGAAGAGGGGCCTTTGCCCGAAACGTCAGAGTTTTTCTACATATATTCGGCAGTCTACCAACCTCTTAACTCCTTACGCTGTTTTATATACTTCCTATGCAGCATCGCATATTTTAACATCATTCTCCGACGTATTTATAGTATATTAAGTTACATACACCCTGCAGGTGATATTTATATAATATCACAAAGGTGGAAAAAAAGCAACCCAAAAAGTCCAATCTAGAACAAACACTTAAAACAAGGAAAGTGGAAAGGAACTCAAATTGGCATTGAGGGATGGATTAAACTTACGAATTAAAAGTCTTCCTCTTGTAAGAAGCCCAGCATTAGCTGAAAAAGAGGAAGAAGACAAAATAGTAAAATTATCCGGTGAAACTAAGTATCCCGTGTCCCTATGGTGTAACAAAATACTTGCTTAACCAGCTTTTTCCCAGTAAGGACCGGGATGTCCAAGTGGTCCGAGATTCGTGTGTGGAGAAGTTGGCAGGTTTGACCGATATTCAACGCTTGATACCGTTGACACTTATAACGATAAACCACTCGAGATCTCCGGCTGTTTGGTATCCTGTCCTTAAAAGGGGAAAAAAATTCGCAAGTCGTACGTTTTTTCCCCTCTTCTTCAGCTAGTTCTGAACTTCTTACAAAAGAAAGCCTTTTAATTCGTAAGAGGCTGTTTTACATGAGGCCGGATCAAAAATCTGAATCCGACAAAATCTGAGTCGACTTGAAGTATTAACTAGTTTTTGATCCAGTCAAGTTAAATGTCCCTTGGTTGTTTACATGAAGCGGATTGACTTAATTGGGTTTATTAACAAAATTTTCTGTGGCGCGTCCATACGGTGTTTGGTTGTCCTTGCCCAGAAAAGGAAGCGTTGAGAAAAGTTGTTTCAACTGGTCATTGAAAATATTCCATTTCCCTTTTTTATATGCATTATTTAAAACACGAACAGCTGTGTTTTATCTAGTTTAAAAATTTCAACTCGCTAGAGTTTGTTGAATAGCTTTAAACACGATTATCCTAGCGATCTAAATGAAACAAAGATCAATGGACGTCGCAGAGGTTTGCATTTCTACAGTTATTGGTTGATCTATTTGTGTTTTTAAAGACGTCGTTGATTGAAAAGTGCAGAATATAAGCTAGCAAAACTTCAGAGGTTCATGATAATTAAGATGACAATTTTATACAAAATTGCATGTCATAAAATACGTGCAACCAATTGGAGAATATACATAATGAGTATTACTGTGTTCAATCGAACAATTAATCAATCAGTAAATCAGTCAATTAGTCAATCACTATTGATGCTCGACTAAAAATTGTAAAAAAACAAAGAAACTACTAACGCGCGAAGTCGAAATTTGACTACTAAAACCTAACGTAGAAATTTGACTACGAAGTAAAGCTAAAGACGTAGAGTATTTTTATGTTGGTGTTTTTGAAGTAATTTGTGACATCTGTAGGGTTCTCCGAGTCAACCTGAAAGTGGATTCTAAATCCGTTGAAACTTTCCTGGGTGTGGTGCTTAATCGACTTTACACCACTGATGCAAATGACAAAGTAAAAGATCTCAAACATTCTAACGTGATTAAAATCGTTGGTTGCGTTGGGTTTCAACTTAAAGATGTTCCTAACGTTCTGGAGACGGTTAGAGGTGGCTTGCTGCAAAGATTCTGCTCTCCGCCATCTTCTCTTGATTACTTAATTGTTGAGGAGTTAATGAATATTGCTCTGACGGAAAAGGTAAGCAATGTAATTAAATCACAAAGTATTTACAACATTAGTCCAGTAAGTGCACCTTACATATCATTCTATCATTACCATACTTATTAAATACAGATTACAACGTCGTTAAAACCATTTATCTGTCATAACACATTACTGCCTACTAGTTTACATCAGAATTCTGTATAACACAACGGAACGTGTAGCGGTTCTCGTCATACCTCCGTATTATAAACATCTGTCGTATGTAACATGCAGCTTTGCTATGAATGTCGTTAACAAATGTCTCTGGAGTACTGTGTACAGCAAGATACAGCAGACAGTATAATACCCGTAAATCCACCATGTTAGGTCTTAGACTCAAGTTGGTTTAACTATCAACGAAATTACCATATTCGTACACACATCATTTTAGCCTAGCATAACCCAACAATAAATTCATAATTATCCAACACTGCTGAAGTCAACGGAAAAAGTTGACTCGAATGGGATTTGAACTCGCACCTTCGGGAATCCGGTCCGCCGCTCTACCTGTTGAGCTATCGAGTCTACAGGGATTGAAGGCGAGTTATTATCCAACTTAAGTGCACGAGATATTCTCGCGGCAACTTAAAGCAATCTATGAGGATTGATGTTTAGTGTTTCACTTCTATTTCAGAATCATCCTAGGTAATATGAAATGATAAATTGGCAATTATCCTACATTGCTGAAGTCAACTAAAAAAGTTGACTCGTTGAAACGTTTTCAGTTGACTTCAGCAGTATAGGATAATTGTGAATTTATCGTTTCGTGTTACCCTGAGGATGATTCTGAAATATACCGCAACAAACAACCACGGTTGTACACAGGATTCTCTCCACAGCAAGTCACAGAACCCCCTGCAAAAAGAGGATAATACTCTAATACTCATTACTTTACCACTATATATATGTATGTATGTATGTATGTATGTATGTATGTATGTATGTATGTATGTATGTATGTATGTATGTATGTATGTATGTATTAATGTATATATTATTAGTCTATCTGTAATATATATATATTGATTATTAATCTGGTCTAATGAGCAGTTTATTTTGTTCTGGTGTGGGTTCGCTCGCGTGAATCGCTCGAATCTTTCGCGCCGGTTTGAGCGAGACTTTCCAGTAACCAGACTGCATTGATACTTGGGGATTGTGCTCTCTCTGCCGAGTTGTCGGAAAAAACAGTTACACGGACATGTAATCAGGCAAATTAGGCTCATGTAACATGTTTTTAAACTGCATAGACTAATATTCAACGGATGGAGCGCTCTTTTCCATGCTTGTTGCCTGCTTACCAGGCGATCGCGAAGCGGGAAGGGGGTTATTTTATAGCTGGTGGACGAGCTTGCACGTTGTTCAAAGCTGCATACTTCCAAACTTTGCGGCTAAAATTGTTCCACTGCATATTTCCAATAAACCAACCGAGACCACAGTTGAAGTAAACAGTCAGGCTCGCTTGTTTGTGTTCTTTGAACTCATTATTGTCCGAGAAGATTAAAAAATGACTTAAAAACTTCTGCTTAACTTTATATCACGATTCGTTGCGCAGCAACGTGAGACATTACGCGCGCGAAAAACCACTTTTCTGACTTAATTTTTGATGCACATATCAAAAACATTTAATCTGAACGCAAAATTCGAACAAGAAGTTGGTGAAAACAACAAAAGTTTCCATCGTACACTGGTGACGGGCGATAGTGGAACTGGAAAAAATAGAGTTAAACTTGACGTCCATCGCTTGACGCACGAGCACGAGATTTTGTCAGAAAATCCGGGAGGCCTATTGTCATCACGCTATATTTCCGTCATCATACTTAAATCCACCTACTTTGATAATAAATGGCGAATCGACCAGGCATATCCATCTGGATCTTATAACAGCCGCGCTTTTATTTTCGGGAAGCTAAAACGTTCGAGAAGCTAAAACGAAGCTAAAACGAAGCTAAAACGAAGCTAAAGCGAAGCTAAAACGAAGCTAAAACGAAGCTAAAACGAAGCTAAAACGAAGCTAAAACGTTCAAAACACTCGAGTTTTAAAGAGCTATTTTAACTCTACGGCTTCTACCTCCCTTGGTTAGAAAATGCAATCAATTCCCACATCAGGAGTAAAAATAACTCTAATATCGTATTATTTTAACACTTAATCAAAAAGCGAGTAAAACTGATCATTAAGACTTGAGGACAATTGACTCCTATATTGTGGTTGTTTTAACCCCCAAGAAGGAGCTTATAAAAAAGATTGTAGAACGCTTCAAGTTTTGGCAAATCAATGAACGACGCCTGTCATCATCAAAAGAGAAACCCAAGATGTGTATTCTCCGTGATTCTTGTCGTTTGAAAAGTGTAAGAGGTGCTGCTGTTTTCATCGTAATGGTAAAGTTGGAGGTGACGATTGGAGTTGTTTTTACATTAACGATAGTAACCACCAGGTTACGAGTGCCAGCAAAGTAGTACAAGGTCCACCAGTAGAGTATACTAGAGTTAATCATTCTAGTTGAATTTGTTCGTAGGTCTACTCTAGGGTTGTGAGTTACCTACACTCAGCTGTTCGACGGTTCACTGCATTATTTATTCACAGCGACGGGATAAGTGACATGTTAAGTGTCCCACTGCAACACTTGAATCTCCTTTTCCCTCGAATACCATGATTGGATTATGGGATGCCGTATTGTTTGTACACAAACCGGCACAAAAGACTGTTGGTGGAAGTCACTGACGTTTCGACGGCCTTAGCAGCGGTATAACAGTCGAATTTATGTAGAAAAGCTCTGACATTTCGAGAAAAGGCTCTTCTTCAGAGAGTAAAACGTGATCTTGAATCACTCTTTGAAGAAGGTCTTCGCTCGAAACGTCAGAATTTTTCTATATAAAGTAGGCAGTCTACCAACCTTTTAACTTTCTACGCTGTTTTATGTACTGCCTGCGCAGTATCCTATATTTTTACATCGCTCTCTTTTTATGCAATGGGTGTTTTTGAGTCACGTACGCTGGATGGACGATCTGCGTAGTTTTTTAATTTTACGTCAATAATACGAGGTGACAGACGTCATTTCTCATAAAAACATTTCCATTCTAACGATTCCCATGCTAGTTGCCAATAAAACTGTAAACAAGATTAGCTTAGCCGGAGTGGGCTTCCTAATTCCCAAAGTGTACTATCAAAAACGCATTTTGCTTAAGCTCGCAGGTGTATAGATGATCTTACATGGCCGTCCGAAGAGACGAATTATATCTTCGAGTGCTCGTAATAAAAAGTAACATACCTAATCAGCTACAAAAATGCAGTGCACAAAATGATACGTTGCTTTTCATTAGTAAGTGTAACCTCTATAATGAAGCAGTGAACAACTTGACTGTCAAGTTGGCAATGTTCCCATCTACTTCACAACTTAAATTTTCCAACTGGTCGATCCTGTAATATGACATGGCAATATAAACAATGCTGGTAGAAGCGAGGCATGATCACGTACCTTAATTTGTAGTAAAAACACTTTAGGCGTAAGTATAGATATAGGTATAGGTATAGACATAGGTATGAAAGTACAGGTACAGGTATAGGTATAGATATAGATATAGGTATGAAAGTATAGGTACAGGTATAGGTAAAGATATAAGTATAGGTATAGGTATAGGTACAGGTATAGGTATAGGTATAGATATAGATATAGGTATGAAAGTATAGGTACAGGTATAGGTAAAGATATAAGTATAGGTATAGG
>JBAHVQ010000029.1:665226-683248 GCA_036872915.1 Nanipora kamurai
GCCGCGTGGGAGACTAAGTCTTGCGCGAAAAAAAAAAAAAACAGCCGAAACTATGACTCTCGCTTTAGCTCGAGTAATTACGGGGATATTACGTACATCTTTGACGTTAGTCAATTAAATGTCTTGAAACTTTGCTTGTTAAGTTTCATGCGATGCATACATACTCATAGACAGTTTCGAGTGTCCTCTTTGGATAATTTGAAAGACATAATCGACCTCCCAAACGTCATGTCGATTGACGTAGAAAGATGTGTCATCTATATATCATATATATCTTAATATCGTAGAATCTCGAAAGTAACTGCCGCTTCGAGAGTAACCACCCCCCAAAAGTAGCCGCTTTCAACATCTATTTTCGTAATCTCTGTTCAAATTTATTCAAGAATCTTGGTTTTTCATTTATCCATGCCAGTTAATGCATATATCAGTTTTTACATCAGGTTGATTGGATAACAACAAATATCAATAATCAAATATCAAGGCAATAATATCAAAGTTAAAAGTAAAAAGTAGCGGAAAGATCAGTAGTCAGTCTGTCTTTGTGCATTATTCATTTACACTTTCTCTTCCATTTCCGTTTCTGAATCGTCGTAGAAAAAACTAAAAATACTAAAATTAGTATCTGAAAGTAACCGTCCCTCTTAAAGTAGCTGCCCTTGGAGGCCGCTAATTCGGAACGTAGCCGCTGTGGCTACTTTCGAGATTCTACGGTATCCTAGAACAAAGTGAGATAAGGGAAAGCTGTGGAGGCCTGCTTTCATAATTACCTAATTTTTTTCATATGTGAATTTCTTCTGAACTCATGTTTACATTTCACGAGCCGTCTAATTCTATTTCAGAATCATTCTCAGGGTAACATGAAGAGAAACAAATGATTAACCTCCATTTCGAAAGTCAATTCGAAAAATTAAATCGAGCGGGATTCGAACTCACATCTTAAGGCATTTTTGGACCGCTACTCTAACCAGTTGAGCTCGAATCTCGCTCAAGTCAGTCTGTGGAATTCATATTCGCAATGTAGTTATTAATGAAATATTTTTCATTGAAATATAAGCCATTGAAATCACGCTTGAAAACCCCAAAACATACTGCCATATGATTCCTTTTGTAACAAGGACGATGTTCGTCCAATAAAAAAAATGGTGGTCACTAGGCTTTATTTCCGTTGCAACTTGAAATAGGTCATTATTTGGGAAAATTAATACGCATGTGATGTCATGACAAAGGGTTGTGTGTTACTGTCGGTATGCAAAATAAAGAGAAGTATTACTTTATCTATTTTTGCAATTGTTTCGTAAATATAAATTGAAATCGCGAAGTATTAGAGTGTCAAACAGTTGAAATTTTATTTAACATTTCAAGAACGGTATCAAGCCACTTTAATGGAGAGTTAGTAAAATACAATGACTACGGCAGGCCTTGCGTAGCTGGTGTACCTTGAGACAGATTAACCTGCAGCATACGATGAACACTGGTTTGATAACTTCACTCTAAGAAATTCTCAAAACTATATGCATTCAAGATGGTTTATTGGTAATTGTGAACTACTGTTTGCTGCAACGGTTCAGGTTTTCAACCATAGTCGTAGTTATGCATAGTTTTCGTTCCACTAAGTCATTTGGATTGGTTCCGTGACGTAATAAAACAACTTAAGTAAATCTTGTATTTTGAAGATTGTATTAATAGCTAATTAATACAATCTAATCTCTGTCTTGGCCATATGGTTTACTAAATCAAAACATTAATTGAACGGTTTATTTTTGTTAGACCTCTTCCCAAACCGCAGCGAAAACAAGCTTGCCTTGACGCTCTGAGAAAGATCAAAGTAGAACGCGGAGTATACCTTCCCAGCAACCCAGAGTGTATGGTTTTTGATATCGACTACAACTCAGGAACACCAATGCAAAGTGCCGCTAAAGCTCCGTTTCTGGCTCGTTTTAAAGTGAAAAGATGTGGAATTCAAGAACTAGAACGATTTAATGTGGGTAGGTATCAGTGTTGTTTTATAGCAACTGGGTTCTCGTTCAGTCAATAGCTTATGCAATCAGATTCTCTAATCCATATGCCAAGGTAAAGACGGGAATTTACTAATGTGTAAATGATCGAGCAATTTCTCTTGGTGGGACTTGAACAAGACCTGTAATAAAAAAGCAGTCGAGAGGTCTGGGCGTGAGCCAAGTGCGCTATCGTAAGAATGTAGTCCAGTGGGACACCGCTGTGAAACATCTTGCGCATGTCCAGACGCTAGACTCGTAACATGGAAAAGCTTTGAAAAGCCTTGATTGATGGGATTTTAAAATACTCTGAGTTCACTAGTACGAAATTTCCGTACCCCACTTTAAGTAAAATTTGAAAGCGATTAATATTTTGGTCTTGCTCAAACAACTACAACAAAAGTAAATGCAGCTTCAGAAACTCGAGCGTATGCAAGCGTTTGGTAGCGGTGTTGTGTTTTTTTCTAATAACTCAGGTACAAAAGCCATTGCTAGGAGGCTAACCTTTAGATCGGTTTATATGATAGCGAAAAGTAATACTGATGAAGAAATGAATATATTATGAAATTATCATGTAAACGGAGAAGAAAAAAATAAAGTACAAAACCGGAATAATGGTATACCAACAAAGAATTATTAAAATTATTTAATTTTAAAAATTTAATTAGAAATTGTTTTAATATTACATTGCCATTTACTATCGATTGGGTCAATTATCAAGCGCAGAAAAGAATCGCAAATCGAAGGTCATTGTGGGGTAAGATCTCACGCTTCATATTAAGTGTTTTTTACTATCCATTCTTCGGTAAACCATCAGTACAGTGATGAATAGTAAAGACGACCAACGATTGTTCGTCAAGGTCGTTTCCTGAGAAAAACAATTCCTGAACCCTAGACGGGAATCGAACTCGCAACCTTCTGCTGACCGGTGAGAGGCTCTAGTCATTGAGCTACCAAGACTCAGACGGTGAGCTAAGGTGAAGTACATATCTGACGATTAGTGAACGTTCGTCAAGCTCGTCCTCTCAGAAAAACGGTTTGTGAGCCCTAGACGGGAATCGAACCCGCAATCTTCTGATGACCGGTGAGACGTTCGAACCATTGAGCTACCACGACTCAGATGGTGAGCTAGGGAGCAGGTTAGTCATGCGTACTGCCTAAGCAGAAGTCACGATATGATAATAATGATGTAAATACATACGTCTGATATATACCAAGTTCCCACATGAACCAGATTAGTGTTCAGCATTCAGTATTTCCATCATTATTATCATATCATGTCTTCCGCTTAGGCAGTACATATGATGACGAACCTGCACCTTAGTTCACCATCTGAATCTTGGTAGCTCAATGGTTAGAGCGTATCACCAGTCATCAGAAGGTCACGGGTTCGATTCCCGTCTAGGGCTCAGAAATTGTTTGCCTGAGGTTACGAGCTTGACGAACGATCGTTGAACGTGTGATATTTACCAAGCTCCCACGTGAACCAGGTTAGTGTTCAACATTTAGTATAATAAATACTAAACTAGAAATCTCATGGAGTACGTTAAGAACGTTTTTAACATACGTAACATAAAACGTCCCACATCATCCAAAATTAATTTCTCTAATTGTTCCTTCATACATGAATTATCAATACAAACATTTCTTATCTCTCCTTGCCTAAGCTCTATCAGGATCGTCTCCTGCTTCATCATATGGTTTATCAGTTGATTCTTCTGATCCACCTCTGTTGCGCAATCCTTCAAACATAATGAGAACAAACAGCCGCCTCACTGACAACAAGATATTCTGGCAAGGTGCTATCTTCAAAGTTGGAGACGACGTGAGACAGGTGAGGTCCTAGAATGTTCATTTACTAATTTGTCTCCGTTAATGAAATGAACCGTTTGGGCAACTGTATTTCAACACTGTAAAGATAGGGGGAGAGGACTACTGGTAACCTGCCGAAGGAGGGGAAAATGTCATAATTTATTTCGTATTTACAGCTAGAAATACTGTACAGACCCCTCTTTCTCGTTATTTCAGTTCATTTCCATTGATGAAAGTCATGCTTTTGGAAATGAAAACAAGTTCCAGGTTCAGAGCGGTTACCATTTGATACTCTGCAACCAAAAATTGTAAAAATATTGCTTTCCCATCCAACCTTAGTTAAACAGACATTTTTCATTGACTTGATAACAGTATTTAGAGTTTCCTGTTAAGATGTTCTCACGGAACATGTCATTGTTGGGTTTTCAGCCAGGACTAGATTACTATTACACTCATCTTACAACGCACGGGACTGATTTGAATGAATGTCTGGTAGGTGCAATCTCAGAAACAGAGCGTTAGACAACGGACCAGTAAATTTACTACATTGGTTTCGGAGATCCGTTGACGATACGAGTGACTTCCAGGTGATGGTGAAGATGATGGTGATGATGACGATGATGATGATTATGGTGATAATGATGATGTTGATGTTGAAGTTAAGGATGACGATGATGACGATTATCATCATCATCGTCGTCATGATGGGAATGAGTATGAAAATGATGAAGACAATATGAAGAAGAGTAGAAGGATACTCGTGATATATTACCGAGACAAAACTGTTATAATTACTTTCGTAATTATTTTCTTCTTTTAATTGAGGATATGTTGGCACTTCAAGTCATTTCTCTATTCAAGAATATCTTTGAGCACGTGGGCTTGGATTTATTGTTGATGCCTTATCGAGTTGTGGCGACTGCTCCAGGAGTAAGTTCTACAGCTGCAAAAATTAAAGGAAATCAGTACTAGGTTTTCCGTTTAAACTCTCATCCAAATTGAATTTAATGATACTGACATGACGACTACTTGTGTACATATCTGGAGGATGTAGTGTATTGCGTCCTACTATGTCAAAAAAATCTTATTAATTCGTTTAAAGTGCATATGCGGGAATTTTGATTTCGGTTCTAAAAAATTGGCCGCGTTGCCAGGATTTGATGTGATATCACTTGCTCTCAAGCTAAAAACTTCCACAGATATTTTACTCCAAACATTGAAAGAAATAGGATTTTTGAAAACATGGCCGGAAATCAGAGAGTCTGAGCTCTAATGATGGTGATGACGTCAAATCGGGAACGGAAGTATCTTGGGCGCCTATTGATTTACAAGACTTTTACCTCTGCAACTGTGAACCTTGCAGAAGAAATGCCTTCACGCTGCATTATTTTTGGATGTTCGCTATCGCCTGTTAACTCAAAATCCCAATGAAATCACGTTAAACTTTCGTCAGATTC
Organism: Nanipora kamurai; assembly: GCA_036872915.1. Lineage (NCBI taxonomy): Eukaryota > Metazoa > Cnidaria > Anthozoa > Scleralcyonacea > Helioporidae > Nanipora > Nanipora kamurai. The sequence continues at coordinate 670,490 of JBAHVQ010000029.1, forward strand.
AGAAATGAAACAAACATTGCCAGAGACACCGAAACACAAACGTCTCTGCACAGCTTTTGAATCTCGCGACGACAACGCTACAATGAGGAGTTTAGTCTGGAAGTACAGTTCGTTGCTGATTTAACGTCATCAGCGTTACTCGTACTTAAGCTTATTTTTCACGGCCATGTTTAAAAATATTCATGTTTAAATCACGGTATCTCTGGAACTATTCATACGTTAAAAGAAAGTTATATATCATTCGAATTCTCTTAGCGAGACCTATTTTTACAAAAAAAATACGGAAATTTCCGCATATGCGCTTCAAGATTTTGTAGTCGGTATTCCATCCTCGTGATTTAAAAACGTCAGTATCTGCCACGTTATCTTAAATTATTTCAGTAAAAATGCTGCTATTTTTGTACCATTTATCCCCTAATTGTTTTACGTTATACTTTTAGTGTGGTGTTATTGAGTGCGTCCCAAATGCAAAATCACGTGATCAGCTAGGACGTCAGACAGAAGTGGACTTGTTTGAATACTTTATTAAAACATACGGCGAGGAGAGTACCGCTGGATTTCAAAAGGTACGCGGTGTCTATGAGAATGAGTTTATGAACGATCAGTTGAAGACGTGCAGTTGAACCAGCACGTCTTGTTGCGTAGTCGTGAGTAAGCAAGGAACAATGAAATTACATCATAGAAATACTACCGACCCACTGCCTTACGAAATACTGTCTTACGAAACCTTCTTCTGCAATCTGAGTTCTTACTGCTGAAGATGGAAACAACAAAACATCCCGCGACCTGTTCCCAACCTTATTACCGTAATGGAGTTGGATGAAAAACGTGGCAATCGTTAGAAATGTGGTTAATTTGGTATAACATTGTCTGAAAAGCACGAAAATGTGTAAAACCATGATTCTAGAGTCTATGGATCAAGATCGACCCAAGCATAATACCAAATCCTAATTTGAATTATTAGTTTCGAAAGTCTATCAACTTTACACGACCGTTCACGCAACCTCTTATACAGCTGGACGTGAATCTGTTATGATATCTAATGAAGTTTGGTAACAATTGTAAAAGAGAGAAAGAAAATGTGTGATAGCAAACGAGAGAACAGAAGAGAACTCGATAAAACTGTAAAAAATACTTAAGCTGTGTTGACATATTTCAAACGACGTTTCGGACAGTGTGTTGTTCTTCAGATCAGTTAGGATCCGACTTTTTAGAAATTAGTAGCATCTCGTTTATATATTCAACTGTTAAAGGTAATTGGCCATACAAATGTTCTTTTTTGATTACGACACACTTTATAAGAAACTGTGTAAAATTGTTAATACAAATTGACGTTGTTTAAAGTAAAATCATAAAATTTGATGGATTTTTCAAACAAAAAATTCGAATGAAGGATAGAGTTACCATACAAAGCTTAAAGATAAAATACAGTCGATAAAGAGATGCAAAGACTATAACAAAAAGTTGACAAACTGTGGGGTTAATAACGAACCTACCATACTAAAAATACACTACCTTGCTTAAGTTGCGTTGAGTTCAAAAGATAACGCCGTCCATGAATGTAAGATCTGCTACTGGGGAAACAATGTTGCTTGTCAGCAGCTTTAATTTCTGGAAAATTTAGAATAAGAATTAATGACTTTTCCGGAAATAAAAAATCCTGTATGGTAACATGGTACAATTATTATAAAAGGGGAAAATAGCGGACGTAAAAAGCTTTTTCCATTAAGGTGTTATGCCATTGTTTGAAAAAACTAGACTTAAAGCAACCTTAAAGGTGATGTTTCAGCGATCATAAACGTCAGGTTGTAAATATCTTTTAACCACTTCTGTCAATTTTAGTCTTAAATGAAATAAAAAAGTGAAGAAGATGTATAACAAAACTGACTGACTTTCTTAACAGGCTCGTGCAAACTTTATTAAAAGTATGGCCGCATATTCCATCGTGAGCTTTTTGCTTCAAATCAAAGATCGTCATAATGGAAATATCATGATTAGCAACGAAGGACATGTAATCCATATCGGTATGGAAATTAAACCGTGTTTCAGTTGTTTTAATAGACAGTCATAAGCACCCTGTCCCTAGTGAATTACATCATAAAATCGAAATGTTAAGATTTTCAAATATATTTACTGCAAAATATCTAAAAAAACAAACAAAATCCCGTTATTGTGTGCTGTTTCCTGTTTGTTTTCCAAATTTAACAAATACTACGTCAGACGCCGAAACATGTTTCTTTTGCGTAAAAGTTCAGAACCTTTTCCTATTGTTGTCAATGTCTTTAAAAACTTTTATGGTCTCGTATAAGTGACAAATTTTCCCCTCGCTTTCCATCTCTAAGTGAACAATTTCAAATACGTTTTATCCTTGCTAAATTCGAAACGAAAAGTTAAACAGAAATACCGCCGTAAAAGCAATTAATCCTATCTGGGTCTATATTATATTATAGTAACTGTAGGTTGTGAGGGATTATAACCAAACATTTTGTAACTGTTCTTTTTGCTTAGATTTTGGATTCATGTTTGAGTCGTCTCCTGGTGGAAACCTTGGTTTTGAACCAGATATGAAATTGAGTCACGAAATGGTTTTAATCATGGGTGGAACGATGGAATCTCATTCCTTTAGGTAATCGTCAGAAGATTTTAAAGTGGGCCCAAGTATAAGAATTAAAGTAGCTCGTTTTCTCTTGTTCATCTTGTACTAATTTGGTAGACTAATTTCATCTTGTTCTATGCTTATTTAGATGGTTTAATGAGCTTTGTGTCAGGGCATACCTTGCAGTAAGGTCAGTTGTGGTTTGGAATTATAAGAACGCTTACGCCAAAATCCTCCTCATTGTCGAACGAATTACTTTGGAATAAGGTCACCGCATTTCAACTCTGTCGTATCTTGCTCTACCTTGAATATCAAGTAGAAAATCAAAACAGTTGGGAAACTGCCACAACTTAGGCGTAGAATAACCAACGTTTCGAGCGAAGGCCCTTGAATGTCAAGCTCGGTTGATGTTTTATTCTTTCTTTTTTAAATGGAAAATCACTAGGCCATAGCCCTGGTATTGCAGTTGGTATGTATAAATTGATGCTTAATTAATTTTCTTTTACATGATAAAAATACTCTTGTTCTTAGGCCCTACCAAGAAGAAATTGTTGCGTTAGTGGCCTTGATGCTTGATACGGGATTACCTTGCTTTAGAGGAGATACTCTGAAACGACTCCGGTAAGTCATACAAACTTATTTTGAGCGTTTTTGTTATCTTCTAACAATATTGAACGTATAACTTCTCCAGTGAGGTCTCGCTTAACTTTGTAACGCAAGGCCTGGTTTACTCGACACAATTGTAGGATACGATCGTTCGTTCTGATGTATACTATTTAGTGAGCAGAGTATCCACGAGGTATTGTGACATCTACGAACGAATGGTAAGCCGGAATTGTGCTCATTAAACTTAATTGCGTACGTCACGGTGAAGAATCGTATGTGACAGTCGCATAGTGTATGTGAATGTTGACTTTCCACGGTGCCTGGACAGGAACCAGTTTTATGGGCCTGTTTTTGATTTTGCTTCATTGGCGGTGCCCAGATGCTTACAAAAATGTTTTGCAAAATCGACGGCAACACTAAGGAGTAGCCGGAATCGTGTAGTCCTATTTTGGAATCACTTCCATTTTAGATTCTATTAGATCCAAGATAAAGGTGATTTTATAAAATTAGTGTCGTACAAATTTTTGAATTGCGATATTTTACATGCAATTTAAGTACGTACCCTATGTGAAATAAGTGAAATATGTGAAATAATAAATCTGGAAGAAAAAACAGGAGCGTCTTTTCAAAAATTTCACGCTCACGATTAATGGTCCGTAACTATGCCTGCGCCGGTCAGCGTTTGCCATTTATGACGTAAAGGGCTCGAGCCTCGACAACAAAGTACAAACTTGGGGACTTATGGACGAATTAAAGATGTTAGGAATGAAAAGAATGAATTCGTACTCTATGCTACATTGTGGAAGACATGCTGGTATTTTGGTACACGTCAGCTAAATCGTTCAACGAAGCCCCCTTATTCCTTACTTCGGGTGGAGATCGGAGAAAGGCGTAGATCATATCAGGCATCTTCCGATACTTTCTTCAATATACACCGAAAACTTACTTTTCTAGCTTTTCATCCATTGAATAGGTAGATATTGAATATTTGTTGCAATATACCCAGTACTGGTATTGTTCAAACATCAAAGAAACTGAACACGTACACACTCTAGTACATGTATTGGCCATTGTAGCTTTGTGTACTGAGCACGAAACTCACCTATCTCTATATAAACTGGATGGAACGTCGGGTCATATTTTTTGACGTCAAAAATATGTGTGACTTTGAAGTGATAATATGGCTGACAAACAACTTCCGGTCAAAAAACCATGGCAATGAAAGTCCCAAGATGGCTACCACGAAATTGTGTAAGCATTCTTTGTTCAAAAAAGAACAGAAAAAAGAACCAGGTTAATAATAGTTCGGTTGAAAGTATTGGAAAAGAACGCTTACAAAGGCGTAAGAAGTTTAAATTTTGTATTTGGCAGTGTTACTACACCGTAAAAATGTTATTTTGTGCTTTGTTTACCAAGCCGGTGATTGGGAAACGTAAACGGCTCAGATAATTTTTGTGTAAGTGTATTTGTCTACTTTTGGCAACCAATGACGTGTCTTAAAATAGTTTAGAAGTGTATACGTGACAACTTTGAGCTGTGTCTCCTTGTGAATGCTTTCTTTTCGATAGCTAACAGTAAATTTAAATGTCAAACACAATTCTTGTGCATGTGGGAGCTTGGTGTATAAACCTTTTTCATAAAGATGGCAGCTTACATGGGAACGAGGCTCGTAGGATACAAAAAATTCAGGAGAAACTCTTACATGGCCGTCGGCAAGAGAATCTCTGCTTTTAGACACAGAAATAATTGTGAAATGTGTTCAAAAGCAGAGGTTTGCCAGCCAACTAAATTTGTTTTAACGTTCGTCAAGCATGTTATCTCAGAATAACGAATTCTCGGCCCCAGACAGGAATCGAGCTCGGAACCTTCTGATGACACGGGAAACGCAGTAACAATTGAGCTGCCAATACTCAAATGGCGAGCTCAGGTGTAGGGCTTCTCTTATGTGCTGCCTAAGCGGAAACTACGATATGATAATAATGAGAAGACCTGAATGTTAAACACAAATCTTGAGCATGTAGTAGATGGGTGTGGTTAGAACGTCTTACCGATTATGAGAAAGTTGCCGGTTCGATTCCCGTCTGGGGCTCAGAAAACGTTTTTCTGAGATAACGAGCTCTTGGAACGTTCGTTGGTCGTCTGAAAATTTATTTTTATTATATGTACCAATTGTTTTTGACTCTCCCGAGAGTCCTGTGATTTGTCTTCAACCCCGATTGGGTTTGACAGTGTAACGTCAATATTTGTTAGTGTATAAGAAATCAGGCTGGGAACAAGTTGGAATCCCGTCGTGCATTGGTAACTTTGGTAACTGATGGGCAGAGTGGATGCCCAATCCAGTTTTATCGAGATCTGTGACTGAACTAGCTTCCCAAAGTACCTTGACTCTCGCCGAATGGCGTTGAAGTTCCGTTCTTTTCGACAGGTCTTTCTTGGGTCTTCTAAACTTCTTAACACCTACGTACGTGAAACAATCAGAGACGTACATGGGAAAATCTGATGGATTGTTTCTCTTTACGCTAAGAATACTTAAAACGCCCAAATGTACAGCTCTTTTAAGTAACATTTTCCGTAGATTGCGAACAACATTGATTTCAAGTCGCAGCGAGAATTCTTTTGCATCTACTCCCACCATTCTTATTCAAGAATACAAACAAAAGGTTTCATGGAATACTTAGTACCGAAACAACAGAAAACAACATATTTTGAAACTGGGATAAGGTTGATTGCAGTTATTCGGGCTCTTATGTGCAACAACTCTCGTTCATCCACACGTTGTTTACCATCTGTAATACGTACTTGTTCCGGCTCCTCTGTTTCCCTGATCAGACTAACCAGAATGTTATTTAGTCCATGAGCCGAGCCAGATTTCGGAACCAAGTTCGGGAGTTACTATAGTAACAAGGAATGCTCTGGTGCACGTGGGGCAAATTCTCAGATTTTGGAATTGTATCCTTTGACTGTCAAATGCATTCACCTTCCAGAAACTATAACCCGTGGTCACATGTTTTAGGACTTCTCTCATGACATATTCTGGTTTCATACCCCCAATAAAGATAGCTGGTCTACGTATAATGCTTCGTAAATACTGAAAGATACCAAAAATGACAGAGTTATGATGTACAAACTTAAAGTAGACATATTGATGGTTATAAATACCTATGGTGACTTTTGTCAGCCTGACTTGTACTTTATTGCGAATTTTGTGGTCTCGGCCCATTCGCAAACTGGAATAGGTCCCAAAAAAAAAGCAATAGCCCTTGTTTTCATGTATTCTTATTCCAGAATAGTCTAAAAAGATGCACCCCAAATAATTTCTTTAGTCAGCTGGGTAAAATGATTTAACCTGTAAAAAGACTTTCAAGTTTAAAGGTTAAAATGACGGAGTTTAAAGTGAAGATGAAAGTGACCACTTGTTTAACACTTTGACGATTGTTACTAACTGTACTGAAGTTAACTGTAGTCCAAATTATTGAACAACCATTAAGTTTGAAGCTGAGTTGTACAACCTGTATCGCTGAATCCCTCAGCCAGCTTTGAATTAAATTTCCCTTTGCCATATGAGGAACACGCGTTTCCCTCTTTTCAGGGTTTTCTCGTTCATCGCGTGAAGAAGATTACTAACTAGATCTGCTAAAGATAAAAATGTTTTAGTGACTTTTAGAACTCATGTCACCATTTTTTTAACTCGGTTTCAGAGCTCGCTTTTCGCCACTACAAACGGAACGAGAAGCTGCGAACTACATGTTGAGAGTAATTCGGGATTCATTTTTGAATGTGAGGTAAGGAACGATTTTTGAGCAACGTTTTGGAAGTGCCATGGTAGAAAAAGAAAATCTAAGGGAAGATTCACTGGGGGAGAGTGAACTAAACTTTGTCCAGAAACGATTGTGTCCTGTGTCTGTGTAATGTGTAGGCGAGGAGTTTAGACATTTTATTCACAACTATTTACCTACAAATAACGAACATGAGCAACAAGAGTGAAATCGACTTCATCGTTCGATTTGACGTCACACTAGTACTCAGTACTCTACAGTAGGTCGAACTTGGATCCTATATTTACCGTAGCAACACACTTACTTTTTCATCTCACAAATATAATTTTCGTTATCGCTGAACGCATATTGCTGGCTGTATGGGGGCCAGGAGTTTTGCTCAAGATTCCCAATCGAAGAAACTACAGTATTTGTCAAATTTATCCATCTCATTTCAAAATATAGCGGTTATTCGTATATATTACAAGAACTTACGGTGATATGTTGTCTTCGTAAACCTCCGAAAATAAGCTCCATCTGAAAATTAGACCCCTCCGAAAACGAGTCCCCGCACATCTCAGAAGCAGTAATATGCCTGCCAAATATAAGCACGTGGGGAAATTTTTTGGTGGCAGGGTTTATTATTGGGTTGATTTGATAAGAATACATGTTGATCTCGAACACGAAAGTAAAGGATATGTAGACACAGGCTGCACAGTGGGTGTCAAGATTTGTTCTTTCTTTCTTTCTGCTGTGTTCTATATCGTGGTATTTACAATTTTATTTTCAATCTTACGACTTACGAAGCGCTATAATATATCCATATTTGCACCATAAAAAATTTTCAACGCAAAGTCCCATCCAATAATAAGCTTAATCTTGAGCAAAATTCCTTCCAATAGTAAGCTCTGCCGAAAATGAGCTCACCGAAAGTATCTTTTGAACAAAAATAAGCCCAGGGCGTAGTTTTAGAAGTTGAAGGTTAATACGAGCAGCTCTTTAAGTATCAAAATAGCAATATTGCTACCTAATTTCGTTGCCTTCCCAGTCATACTTTAATAAATGCCTGAGATTTAATATTTCACAGATATAGCTCAGACAACTAGTGACGTCAATGAGCGAAAACATCGAATGCTTATATCATGTTGATAATAAATCATTAAGTATAAACTTAACCTTTTAACGCTCAGTGTCCGATATATCGAACAAAACAAAAAGAAAGAGAGAACAAAAGAACAAAATTTAAGCCTTAACCCTTAGACTACCAACGGGGTCGTATATGACCCCACTTTGAACAAATGAGAATAAAACAAAGACAAAGAGAGAACAAAACAAAAACAAAGGGAGAACAAAGAACAAAAGTAAAAAATATTTGGGCGTTAAAGGGTTAAAGGGTTAAATGACATTTTCCATTGTTCACAGCCGATCCTCTGAGGAATACTAATATGGAATTTTTCGTTAACCCCTTAACGCCTGATGTTCTTTTTCTTTTGTTCTTTGTTTTCTGTTTGTGTTGGATTTGTTCTCTCTTTTGTGTTGGCTTTGTTCTCTCTTTGTGTTTGCGTTGTTCTCTCTTTGTGTTGGCTTTGTTCTCTAGTTTTTGTTGGCGTTCTCTCTTTGTGTTGGCGTTGTTCTCTCTTTGTGTTGGCTTTGTTCTCTAGTTTTTGATGGATTTGTTCTCTAATTTTTTGTTGGCTTTGTTCCCACTTAGTGTTGGCGTTGTTCTCTCTTTGTTGGCTTTGTTCTCTCTTTGTTGGCTTTATTCTCTCTTTGTGTTGGCGTTGTTCTCTCTTTGTTGGCTTTGTTCTCTCTTTGTGTTGGCGTTGTTCTCTCTTTGTTGGCTTTGTTCTCTCTTTGTATTGGCTTTGTTCTCTCTTTGTATTGGCTTTGTTCTCTCTTTGTTGGCTTTGTTCTCTCTTTGTTGGCTTTGTTCTCTCTTTGTTGGCTTTGTTCTCTCTTTGTTGGCTTTGTTTTCTCTTTGTGTTGGCGTTGTTCTCTCTTTGTGTTGGCTTTGGTCTCTAGTTTTTGATGGGTTTGTTCTCTAATTTTTTGTTGGCTTTGTTCCCTCTTAGTGTTGGCGTTGTTCTCTCTTTGTATTGGCTTTGTTCTCTCTTTGTTGGCTTTGTTTTCTCTTTGTGTTGGCTTTGTTCTCTCTTTGTGTTGGCGTTGTTCTCTAGTTTTTGTTCCGTTCTTGGTGTCCGATAGATCGGACACTATCTTATCCTATTTAAAACGCTTATCTAATCCACTTAAAGGATTGATAAGCGTTTTAAAATGATTTGCCAAGCCCGTGCATGGACAGAAACTTTGTCCGAACCTAAATCCAAATACTAAGATTCAAACAGAATAGAAAGTCAGACCTTTCAACAGTAACAATGTTGTCACTGGAAGGTAAACTTGAGTCTCAGGAGAAAGATACCACGGACGTAACTCAAACTCTTTGCTAAAGCATAAGGACAAACCTTATCCAGGGACCACCATTTCCTAATCCTTACCTCAATCCTATCGCACGATTTGTAGTTGGTAGGAAAGATGATACATGTATATAGAGCTCTTGCACAAATTCCCAAGCCGGGTTTATTAACAAGTTTAAAAAAGTTTATAAACAAAAGAAATTCCATTTGTTATTCCTTCAATTAAAGTTGCTACGCAACATGGCGACTTTGACGTCTTTGATGGTTTGCTTTGGGATTATTAGGATTAGGTTTGGGATTAGTGTTATAACCAATGTTGGTCCTTGGTTATAATTTATCCTCGTGCCTCCCGACTACCAACTTACAATGTATTTTATTCTTTTTTATAGGACTAGGATGTACGACCTCATCCAGTTGGCCCAAAACCAGATACCGTGCTGATACGAGTTATTTGTACGAATGAGAGTAATTTTATCATTTATATATATTTTTTTCTTTCTTGTTGACTAATGACTCTTACCTTAACCGAAACGTATAGTCTAGTCAAAGTTTAGTTTTTTAGAATCATCAGACAGGAACAGTAAAAATCTCTTTATTGCCTTTGGGGGCGCAGCCCCTTCTTCAGAATAGTCAAAAAAGTTGTGCTAACCAGCTTACTTATATACAAAAAAACTAATCAATATTCAAGACATATGACTGGTCTTATAAATTATCATTTTGATTGTGATTCTGTGCGTGTTATTTATGTTCTAAGCTACAAAAAGTGCAATACATTTTATATAGGTAGTACCACAAACTTTTTACGTAAATTGTTGAACAACCATGATAGCTGTTTGAATCGATACAGAAGGGGGCAACGTGATATGCCGAGAGAACATTTGTGTGGCGACTTTTTTGGTGAAGGCCATAATGGTCTTGCTGATTTGTCTGTAAATATTATTGGTAGAACTGATATACATAATCCTACTGACAGGGGGGCATTTTGGATTTATAAGCTTGATAGCTTTGTCCCCAAAGGACTGAATCAATGCAATGTTATATAATTTTATACTAATTTTTTTGAATATTGATTAGTTTTTTTGTATATAAGTAAGCTGGTTAGCACAACTTTTTTGACTATCCTCAAGAAGGAGCTGCGCCTAAAACGTCGATAGAGATCTTTTTACTGTTCCTTCTAATTCTATATAATATACTTGGATTTCGATGAAAGGTGGCTCTTTGATTAACCTAATGAAACAGTTGTCCACAGTTGCTGATGATATATATATATAAACATATATATATATATACACTGTATATATAGGTCATATATCTTGAAAGCTGGTTCTTTGATTGACCTATATATACATGAATATATATATATATATGTATACATTCATTCATTCATTCATTCGTTCATTCGTTCATTCATTCATTTATTCATTCATTTCTTTCTTAGTCAATTAATTGTAGGCATATCGTAACAGTTAAACAATAAATATTCATACTGTACAAAATTGTATATTGTAAAGCATAATAAAGAAAAAGAAAAAAATTAGGAAGTTGCAGGTTTTCCCTTCATTCTCAGATCAAATCAATCTCGTGACTTCTACACGATTAAGGAGTGAAATTACTCTTCTAAACTCAACTATAATTCATGAAGAAACTGTAAAGAAAAATCACAACCGAGACGTATTTTGATACCACAGCCAAACTCTTAAATTAACAAAACGTTTATTACAATTTTCTCCCAAAATAAAAGGTTCATTAAACAGTAACGAGTGTTTGGTCCTTGGATCAAATGCCTCGAATGGCGTTTAAAAACAACTCGGTGGCACCTTGTTTTTTCAAACTCTCCTCCCCTCCTATTATTGGGTCTAACACTCTCCTCCATGTTTAGTATATTACCTGGAAACTAAAATTCTGTCTCATCGCATTATGCTCTCACATTTGGTCAATAGGGAGTCAACGTACTAACGACATAAACTGGAAGTACGACGTACTTACAAGAGTTTTTCTTGTGAAATTATAGAAGTGCAGGTTTTACTCGACTGATTATTATGGAAGCCTTCCAAGTTTAAGACGACCTCTGCAAGCATTCACGAGGAAAAACTGTTCTATACGGTAGGAAAGCACTGTCATGCGTAGTGACATGTTGTCACTTCGTAACTAAGAGTAGGTTAGGTTAGATTAGCCATACAGCAACGAGTGTACTTTTCTCTTGCGTATTATTGCTATCCCCTTCAGAAAAGGACACAGTTCGCTGTTTGGTTAATCTAACATACCTTTAGTTACCAGGTGGCAACTGATCGTTACGCATGATTGTGCTTTTCTGGCATATTGGTCACTCCAGAAACCCCGGAAGGACTGGGCTCTGGATAACAAGCAGGAACTGTGATTGGTTGATGGTTGCATTTGTAAACTTCCATTTAATGACTGCTCAGGTAGGTTACCTGGAACCCAGTCTCTTGGGGTTTCTGGAGCGGTCAATTGTCTTATCCACTGATCTCTATATAAACGGGTTTTACAGAAATTAGTGGTCTTATCTCGCGCACAGTTGTCCCTCCAAGTGATACAAAAATCTGGCGGTCTTTTGAAAAGTGAACTACTTAACCAGGATAAACAAACAAAACATGGGTTATTTTAAGCTCTTCCGTCCTTTACAAGGTTCTCAAGCATCAACGCAAGCAATGCCTACCACTATTATCCTGGACGTTTTGTGTATGGTGACCTGAGTCTGCTAAAATTTGTTTCCAGCGAATGAAAATACATACTTCTATTTAACGATTAGATTATGAGCTCGAAATTTCAGTAGAATTGATAGTTGACGAGGACAAAATGCGAGTCAACTACCATATCGAAAATTGACTGAGAACGATTAATCTAATCCTTTTAACAGAAACTAATTCATTTTTGATAGTTTTTAGAACTTGTGAAAAACTTGGCATAAAGATTGTTTTTGGCCGAAAAGCTTGACCTCGTTTCGTTAATCGCCGCTGCCCAAGTTTTCATGGCGTCCCTATCAACAGCGTATAAACGTTTTGGGCATTACTTCAACCAACTGACTACAATTGGTTGGAAAAAGAACATGCAGATTTCATTTTAACATTAGTTATCAGTGACTTGAAATAAAACATATTCCGAAGAATGTCATCTTGAAAACTCAAGATATGAGTCAATACAAGATAAAACTACTTCTGAAACTGTGATATTTCGACTTTATTTCAAAGTCATCCTCAGACAGAATGATATTACAATAACATACCAGAGTCTATATACAGGAGGTGTGATGACATCGAGACGGAATTAGGAAACACTACCGGTAATCCCTTTTTACATGCTGAGATGTTGAGACGCTATGATGCTAATTAGAGATTCTCACCATCACGAATAAAGCGGTTGAGCGTAG
>JBAHVQ010000029.1:684668-696464 GCA_036872915.1 Nanipora kamurai
CTACGCTCAACCGCTTTATTCGTGATGGTGAGAATCTCTAATTAGCATCATAGCGTCTCAACATCTCAGCATGTAAATAGGGATTACCGGTAGTGTTTCCTAATTCCGTCTCGATGATGTCATCACACCTCCTGTTTACAGATTCTGGCATGTTATTGTAATATCATTCTGTCTGAGGATGACTGTGAAATAAAGTCGAAATATCACAGTTTCAACAATATATTTTGTCTTGTATTGACTCATATCTTGAGTTTTCAAGATGACATTATTCATCGGAATATGTTTTATTTTATACTTTTTAAAGTTGTCGGCTGGTCATCGTTTTTTTATCAGTGACTTCGTTCGGATTTTTAAACATTCGTTACTTGGTTTATAATCCTCGCCGTCAGCGTTTGTGTGATATCCCTCAACTTTTTATAGTCGGAAGAAAGTGATGAAACAGCCATAAAAATCCAGCTGAACTTTTAGGCAAGGTTCATTACGCAGCACGTGACCTGTAACGTGCGCAAAGAAATGAACAAACTACATCTTTCTGATTCACATTTTAACGTAGACTTCAAAAATTGTTTTGAGTCTAAATTGAATTGAAATCGTACACTGAAGTTGGTATTTGGGGTGCTGAGACGAATAGTGTTAAGCGCCAGGACCAGTTATTTGTGTAACCGTGAGTTGTGTACATTATAGCAATTTATTTCATGTGCAATGAGATTTGCCCATAATAATGATCGTTTGAGGCGTCGTTTGGTTTTTCCCAGCCAATCGTCCAACCAGGAAAGAGAAACTTTTTTTGACATTTTTTGAACGATTACGAAGATCCCAGTTCGTATATAATGAACAAACTATATCGTTGGAAGTGCTTTTGTACGTTACTTCCGTGCTCGTTTTGTATTAGAAATCACCACGTGGGGGTTCTCTCGCTATGACATACTTAATTAACAAAAGTTATCCTGGCTTTGTACCACAAACAGCATTGTTTGACAGCCGCTCGTTAAAGGATCTCGTTTTTTGCCCAATATTTGTATAGGAAATAGCACTGTTTGAGAAAAATTAATGAAAAATCGCACCCGTGCTAAGCAAAGTGCTTGAATATTTCGCCATACAAGTGGGAATTTTCATAATTTCTTCGAGAACAGTGTTATTCCCTATTAATTCCATCTCAAACGATTTTACCAGTCGAAAAAGAGTAGTTTTCTTACAATAAAGCGTTTCTGCCACTTAAAACTCCCCAACGAGCGGTATTTTGCTAAATACCATATATACGGGGCTCAACGTGTATTCCAGCAAAATCCAAAGCATATTAGAGAAACCAATCAGAAACGAGTAAAATCTGATGAGTTAATCTGGTGGTAATACAACAAAGTTTGACAAATTGACATGGGTTTAAGTCTTTCTAGCCATAGCCGAGATCGGCATATAAGACAAAATCTCAAGCAAGAAAAGGAAAAAAAATTAATTGCTTTGTTCGCTTGTCTCTTTTGTCTAAATGGAATTATAAAAGTTTGTCTTTTTTATCTTGCTTTTGGCAAAACGTTCCTGGAATCTTAGAGAAAAACTGGGAGACGGTACATTTTTAAAGGCTAGTTTGGGTGGTCAAAGTAACCTGCAAATAGCGCATTAACAAGCCCATTTACGAAAACGCTGCATCATGGATAATCAGGACTAAATTGAAAGGAAATACTTGATCCATTAAGTCATGAGTTAAGTGTTTCCTTTGAAAGTGACTGCACTCATCAAGTATTTTTTTTTTCAAATTGGTCCTGATTTCCCATAATGCACTGTTTAAGTAAAAGGGCTAATTCGTACAAGTATTTTCCCAACTGAAATTAGCCACGGTTTATTTCAGTCACGATCAACTTCACTCTAAGGTTGTTAACACACGTTCTCGGTTTATTTTCTCTCGATTTTTTTACATAGAAAATAAACTGCAACTATTCTTTTATTCACAAGTAAAATCTGTCGCAAAAATAGTCGATGCACCATTAGCGGCTTGTTTTCTTTCGTAGTAATGACCAAGTTATTAGTCCACTTCACTGGTTCTCGATTCGCAACCTCCTCTAACTTTGACGTCTCTCACCAGGATTTGGTTTACAAGTTCCACGACACTACAGCACCGGCAACAGTGCAAATATTTGCGGGAAATGAGTACAATGGAAACGTTGCAACATTTTTTTCTAATTTGACCATACCCGAGTAGTGACAGAGAGATTTTCTGGAAAGAAAAATGTTGCTCTTTTATTTGTCCTTAGAAGTTGCTGTTTGACACACTTAAAGGTGTAAATGTATTTAGTTGCTAATTCTATGGTTAACCAAGGAGTCAGAAAAATCTAAACTCTAGACGGCACTTGAATCCACAATGCCAGCCAGACGTCGCTCTAACCATTGAGCATTTATTACAGAATCATCTTCAGGTAGTATGAAACGATAATTTCCCAATGATCCTACGCTGCTGAAGTCAACTGAAAAAGTTGACTCGAGCGGGATTTGAACTCGCACCTTCCGGATACTGGTGACACGTCGACAATCCGTTGTTTTCATCCGAAGAGTTAAATCAATTTAACTCAGTATTTAATCATTTAATAACTATACAAAGGAGTATCATGACTGCTTATCACACTACTTTGCCCGGAAAGTAGTATGATAATTACCTGTCACATAGCTTGATAACATGTATAATTTTTAGTGATCAACCTTTCTTTTATGGAAAACTAAAAAGGTCCATGTAATTGCAGGTGAGTCACGAGAAAAGGTGGTTAATGTTCACTCGTGCGAGAAAAGATTTATCTCTGGTGAAGATTGAACGTCCACTCAAAGTCTTCGGCTCCCTCGTGACCGGTAAGCTTGACTCACCCATGTTAAATCCTTTATTTTACTCATGACACTAATATAAGTCTTGCTAATCCTAATATAATGCTAGAAAGCGCTGCTACAAAAAAATACCACTAGTGGCTCAAAAAACGACAGGCGATATTAGGTCACAATAATAGCAATAATAATGATGATGTCATAATATTATAATCATATAATATTATAAGAATACTACAATATTATAATAGCATTATAATAATACAACGATATAATAATAATTGTAGTTGTACGTATTGCCGTAAACCCCGTGAGCTGGAAGACGAATTGCGTTCAACCGATGAGTAGACGGCTGCGTGGACAGTTACACAATGGGTGAGAAGTTTCCCTTTCTTGAAGCGTTAGGGTTTTCTGTTCAGTTTGGTACCCAGCCTTGCACATTGGAGAGACAAACCTAAACTGACAAACTGATTACTCTAACACACATCCCCTACACACACAGCGTATACCCGCATGGCTAAACAGAGAAAGAAGTACTACGCTACAGTATGTCAAAAAAATCGACTCGCAACCTGTGAAAGTTAAGGAGACAATTCTGGGATTCTGTTGATTTTGGTCGAATGTCGAAAGGAGTCACAACAATTGATAAAAAAGTCAAATATGCAAATGACGTCGAGTCATGTAATAACTTGAGGCATGATTATAATAACATCTACCATTTACTAAAGATATGCTTGCATTATTACAGAATAAGAATGAAACACGAATAAGATTCTAACGATTAACACTGTAAGTTAGTATGGTAAAAATATTTAGCGATGGGAGTCTAGCTGTTGTTAAAACGTTCAATGATGGGTGTTGAGCAATTATAATCTCACACCAAAAACAAATATCTAGCAAGAAGATTTCTAGCGAATTAAGAAATAGGAATGTTCAGCCATTGCTGATCATGTCAATTAAAAAATACCGTCGCCAGTCAGTTCAGTTTGTGATCACATACTTTCTGCGTGGTGCTCCATTAACTCATTGTTCTGTCCACAACGTTCACATGTCTTGTTATTCTTCTGTCGGTGGTTACACTTTAGACACACGGTTTCCACTTCCTCTCCGTGTGGACTAGGGGAAGGTGTAAATGCTACACTATCGTGTACTTGTTTGTACTGAAGCTGTGTGGGCAGATTTTCTTCATGTTGTTGACCATTCTGAGTGGTATTATTCAGCTGGACAGGAGCCGATGTTGTCGTAAATTTTGGGTAATATGGACGAAAATATCCCAGACCTGGTGAACCAGGAAGAACATAAGGTGGAGGTGATATCAGTCCTGGATAAAGGTAGCGATATGCGTTGTTCATCAAACCCCCGTAATTAATTACGGATGGAGCTTCTGCATTAGGTGGTTGATGGCTGGAAGTTGTGTTTACTTGAGGTTGGGCTGTTGCGCTGGAGGTACCAGTTGGTAATGACGAAGATCTCGTGATTACTTGAATAGCATGAAGTATGTTTCCATAGCACCCTTGCAGAACCATCTCTAACAGGTAACGATGCTGATTAGGAAAAAGCCTCGTCAGCAGCTCTATGTCTGACGGAGTTTCCGCTTTATTATTTATACAACTTATTGGAATATCAATAGGCAAGCGGACTTTCTTAGGCTCTGATTGGTTGAAATCGACGTTCAAATCAGCCTTTCTCTTCCCTTGATCTATAGAAAATAAGTAAAGAGGATATTACCTCATGAGTTTTATCCATAGTCCAGATTACTTCCAGTAAGTCATAGTAACATAGCTTTTAAACTGTACACTGAATGAATATCCAGACAATTGGTCAAATATTGGTTAATGAAAGACGGCGTACGACAACAAATCGGACTATATTGTTATTTTTTATCTCAGGACAAATCTTGCCTCACCATAAATGTTGCCTGGTTTGTGTTTTACAAACCTAAGCATGCTGGTCAATGCATAGTATAAAGATTGCTTAAGGCCATCTTACACACTACAATTTTTCATACAGCTTGTTTCGCGATATAGTTGTATGAAAAGTTACTGTGCTAAAAACCCCTTATGCCACTTGTTTTACAAAACTGCAATGTTGTGAGAAAAGTAGAGCTAATACTCTGTTCACTCCGACAAATCAAGTCTAGTACAACTGAATTTTCATAAAATCGCATGAACTATCATCGTATTTCGAGTATTAATTTTAAAATTTGGTTAAGCAAAGTTTGGAACCTAGTTAACTGTCAAAATACAAAAACAAATAAGAATTTTATTTTAGTTGTAATTTCGACTGGTTATTTTTTTTCATGACACCAGTTGTATTGAAAAATTACACCGTTTAACCCTTCAACGTTATTTTCAACCTCAATGTGCTTTCAACCTCAGTCGTCAGTTGCTCGAAACTCCTGTACTTCATTTTTCCATTTTAAAAAATTTTAAATTTTCAACATTTGAAAAAAAAGTTATAAACGCAGTGCTTAATTCTTTATAGCTGTTTCTTCATTTAATCCTAAGGACTAAGTCATTCGTAAACATTTTGAGGAAGCACTGGAAACACTTCACAAACAAGATGAAAAGATTGAAATAGTTTTACTTTTGTACTTTGTTGGGAATATCAAAAAAAGAGTGAAAAGCTCACCAGGCAGTTTTTGAACGAAAGGACATCCGTTTGAAAGACCAGTTCGTTCATTCTATCGGGTTTTATTTGGGTTTTTATTTTATAGTTCTTTCTTCAAACTTAATCTACTTTATTCGGGATTATTTACGCGGTGCGATACGTTATCTGTGATGGATTACGATCGAGCCATCGCAAACTGTTTGAAATTGTTTAAAGACGCCTTCAGGCTTTATCCGCCAAACAAAAGTTGACAAATTGACTCGAATTGTCTAACTCGAGTTTGTGTTTGTGAACTTCGCAACAACCGTTGGCAAACGCGTTGGCAAAAAGTTTTGGCGATCTTCACCCACGCATGTTAGGGTTCGTCAACTCGTGTTTCCAAACGTTCTGGTAGAAAACCAAAACGGTTGGGAAACTGCCGGAACTTAGGTGTAAAAGAACTGACGTTTCGAGCGAGGGACCTTGGTTGGAACGAAACGTGTTTATGAAACAAACAGTTTTTCTAAACCTAAATTCCAGCAGTTTTCCAACCCTTTTGGTTTTCCACAAGTAGTTCAAAACTGCCGGCGCAGCACTCTACTTTATATCATTGTTTGCAAATATTCGTTTGTCGTTAGAAGGTGGCTTAACCCTTTCCTGACCGAGGACTTTCCCCTCGACGAGTAAAATCATCTGGCGTTAGCCAGAGTAAAATGCTAAAGTCTCCATAGGTTGATGAGGACCTATAGGGTCAGGAAGGAATTAAGACGAAGTTACAAAGCATCACCCAAGTAATGTTTGAACTTTTAAGTCATTACATGAAAAACCGTCTTAAATCGAAGAACTACTTTAACTTTGAAACTCTTTGGTTCGAAGGGTCACGATCTTTAAAGTAATACGTATACTAATTATAAATATCAAAGCCCAGCTTCTTGATATTATCATAATATGAAGATACTATGCTGGCCAATTGATAGCTAAAGTGCACACCATGTCGTTAATCATTATTATGGATTTTTTTTTTAATATTTTGGATTTCAATGGCATGATTAACTCAGCTGAAAATCTAACCTGTCTAAAATACTCATTGTAATCAAACGATCCCTGAAAGATGCCAGATTTCGGCGTCTTATGTGGAAATGATCAAAATACAGATATCATAGTGTTATATATCACCCATGGGACTCATTAATTACATTCCGAATCGCTTAATGATTTCCTTCTGACATGCTAATGCTCGTTGGTTGGCAGTCCCATAGTATTTTATCCCCGTTTTTAAAGATGAAAATTTGATATTACCTGTGAAAGACGACTAGTGGACATTCGTCAAGCTCATTCATTCAAGCTCGTTTGATATTACTTGCTAGGTCGTACAGTGGTTATTTTCTCTACCCGGAATAGACTACATATGTTTCTCTGGAAACATAAAGGGAAAATTTGTGCAACTTAACTATTAAACTCATTAATGCATTGTTGAAGCGAAACCATGGCAAAGTGTTGCCAGGCTCTAACATCCAGTACTATTCAATACTATCTAACAATTTTTGAAAACGTTCAGGATGAGTGCTCACGGTTCACCTACCTTTAATCTCCAGTATTGATTGATTTAAACTAGATACCGGAGGTAGAGATCATTCGCTACCAGGCGACGAGCACTGCAAATATTTCCTTCAGTGAAGGAACTCCCGTTGAGTCCTCATTTTGTTTTGGCTAACCGTACAAAATTACGATTGGAAAAATGGCAAAACTCTAAAAGTATTTTGTTTTGTTCTTTTCAGCAAGTTATCAATATACAAAAGTTCACAATAGAAAAAAAAGTTTGTCTCAAATGATCGGGGCCTGTTGTTGATAGTACACGTGCCAAGCTATTAGTTCAGTGATTCGAACAGCATTTGCATCCGATTCAATTTAATGACAATTAAATCGTGCGAAAATGCAATAAAATGTTACTAAATACAAAAAAATTCGCTAATGTTCGAAGCCAAACGGTTACCGAAATAGGTAAATTGTATCGCATTAGGTCTTTAGTCTCTTGAACTGTGACGCTTCATCCTTTAATCGACAATAGAGACAAAATAGAGTTGACAGAATTTAAGAACCAACTCTTTTCTTTCGAGATCGATTCGAATGCTTATACATCACAAACGTTTAGTGTAAGGATAACTAATCATCGATTAAGACTACATTTCATCTTTTTTCAGCCCTTTGACTTTCCATTAACTCAAAACAGTTGAAGTAGTATTACAAGGTTGATGCCGGGACAACATGAAAGTAACTACGTTTTGTAACACTCTGTTTAAGTGACCACCATTCCAAAAATCAGATAGCACTCCTTTTTCTGGTCGAAAAATCGACACCACTATAACAGAATAATTCGATAAATTGCCGAGATTAAGGAAAGAAGCACTGATGTTTCGAGCGAGAGTTACAGTTCAACAGAGTCAGAAGCAATTCAGTTTGTATCTGCGGAGACTGAAGTATATTTTGAATCTTGTTCCTATGGAGGAACATACCTCAGAAAAAATTACACACTTCTTGGCGAAGCACGAATGTCGGACAAGCTGAATTTGTTGACAAACACGTGCGCAACGGACCACATTGAAAGAACCGAACAGGAGAAGAATGTTAACTACAAAAAAACCTACACAAAATATCACATGCGTTGGCCCAATTTTTGCGTCAATATTAAAATAGGCAATGAAAATTGTAGCTTTAAGATGCAAAAAAGTTGTAATAAAAACACTTAACTTAACTTTAAACACCCTTGACACGGCAACGAGCCGAAAACTTACCTGATCTTTCGTATAGTTTCCATTGGTCAAATTCCCGAGTATCGCTTAAGCCATTTCGCTCTTCTTCAGGTACTCTGTGACCACCATTCACCATAACTGGCTCTTCAATCTTCAACTGTCTATAAAGGGCGATACGGGCAGCAGTAATCCGCTGTCGCTCAGAGACGAGTTCACATTTTGAACATGAACAGTCTCTCCAGACACACTGATGTTTGTGTCCACGAAGATCAGAAAGCACACCATGGTTCCGACATCTGGTGCATTTTGGTGTACGAGAAGCTGGAGTAATTTGCGCTGTGTCAAAGTCACTCATGGTGGACGGTAGGTCAGGTTCAGTGAGGACGCTCAGTGCACAGAAGAACAAGTGCTACGACCTCTGTCCAGGTGAACTTCTTTTGCTTATTTGGTAAACAACTTCGCGTAGTTAATGTTCAAATGCCGCGTGAAACAAAGGATGACGACATCTCATCATGTCAATGAAATTTTTCTTTGTCTAAGACGCAAGCAAATTTGAATAAGAATATTATTGTCACTTTGGCAAAATACTTGAGTATCATGTTAAACTGAGACCAGAGCTTAATTTAGCGCATTTAATCCGCACAACGCGATCGCATTACTATGTTTCCTGATATATACATTCCGCTAACACCAAATTTGGTTTAGGATTGCAAAAGTTGATGGCAAAAAAGTCGAGATTAGCTTTTGCCGGCCAGTCCGTGAATTCCCAAAGGAGAGCTGCGCTTAACATGATGAAAGAAATGAATTGAATTCCCTCGGGAGATTACAGCGACAAAGAATGATAACTTTTTTATTTTTGTTGACGATTTTGCTGTGGAACAAACCGCTCTATCCGCTGAGATTCAATATACACATTAAGTATTTTATTATAGAAAACCTAAAATAAATCAGCTCAAAGTTTTTAACGATAAATACATCTGGTAGTCAAATTATCGAACAAAGTTTAGAAGAAGCCGTAACGCCTTGGTCATGATAGTCGATGATAGTTTAAGAAATCATTTTCCCCACTAACTATCGTCAGCTATCATGAACTATCATCATCGGGTGGTCAAGCGGGGAAAATTATCGTCCAACGTCATAGAAAATTTAAACATGCTCAAAGTGAATCATAGTCCATGATAGTCTATGATAGTTGGTGACCAAATGAAAGGAGAGTTTAAGCTATTATCAACTACCATGCACCGTTTGATCAGGTTTTCTGGGCTCAGATTTGCGCTTTTTGAGGTTTCTTTAACCAGGTTGACACTAACACCAACTTAACAGAAACTTTTGTTTAGAACTGTGGGTAATTCTTCATGGATTCTTTTCTGAATTTCTTGAATATTATGTTATAATGGGTAAAAATAAAAAAAAGGAGTATATAACCAGAAATGTGATATCCGTCAAGGTATTTTTCAGTTGCGATGGCATTGTTCAAAGTGAGGACTGCCTGGTGACAAATGCGTCCGCCCACCAACCTGGATGAGTAATACAGATCATTTCGACTAATCTATTCGGGGCAAATTTGCTTTTTCTGAAAGGCAAAAATTCTTTTGAAACTTAAACTACGTTTCGCAAGAATGAAACAAAATTGTTTCCTTTGGTCGCCGAATTACTGTTCTTTCTTAAATGATACAACTTTACAGAACATCAATTTTAATTCACGCTTCTAAGTTAACAGATTGAATTTCCGTTTAGGGTTCTTCGATAACCCAGGATAGGAATCAAGAAATGTATTCTCTATACTCTATCCTTAAGAGATAAAGACGTGAAGTTATCTTTTAATGTTTTGCGATAGTCTTTAACAGAAGCAACGTCTGACGCAAAGTAAAAGTAATTTTCAATCATGAGTGAGATTTGTTTTCGCTTACTGCTGAGTTCGCTGATTATGAAGCCAGAAAAACTTAGACTTCTTATCCGGAACGCCCCTTACACCTTCGTCAGGTGGGTCGAATTCCATTGTTTGTTAACTGACGGTGCGTGGCTTGGTTATATCAAATGTCTGTGCGGTAAACCTTCTGGAATCTCCGTGAATAAAGCCGAAACATTTTGCTTTTTACCACCCAATGCCGACGCTCGGATTAAAAGTGTTAAACAGTTGAAGCGTGGCAAGCGTGAAGATGTAAAATATTGATCGACTGAAAACAGCG
Organism: Nanipora kamurai; assembly: GCA_036872915.1. NCBI lineage: Eukaryota > Metazoa > Cnidaria > Anthozoa > Scleralcyonacea > Helioporidae > Nanipora > Nanipora kamurai. The sequence goes on from JBAHVQ010000029.1 coordinate 694,999, forward strand.
GGAAAACGCCATTCTCACTCAAGGATAAAAAAAACGACTTGAGTCTCCTAAAACTCCTTATAAATTCAGTCGACTGGCCGTCCAACTTATTACGAACTAACAAATTCACTTTCTTGCTTGAAAAAGTTTTGAACATGTCTTAAGTTATTGTTTCTGATCCAACTTTTCGACGCTGTAACTTCAATATTATAACTTCTATGTCTTTAGCAGGGATGATCCGTGTGAGGATCATATCCCTATTGTTTTTCAAGCCATCAACAAACTATGTCTTATAATATGACAAAGGTCTTAGGTTAGTCTCAACCAAGTACTTATATCCCAACTTGTAGACCATAGACATATAACTATTACCCTGTTTAAACTATTACCCTGTTTGCGAAATTATGGAGATTGCGATCCGAATCGGGGGCGATCGAAATCCAAATAATTTGTAAAAACTCGATCTGGATTGCAATCGCAATCGATTCAATCCATACCTGGAGATGTATTGCGATTGCGATCGAAAATCACCGTGTAAATTGCAATTCCGAACCGACGAACCAAATAATCGCATACAAAGATGTTTAACACAAAATACCTGACATTTACAAATACCTGAAGAGGTATACTCTACATAGTTTTTTACGAATATCGTTGATCAATTGTCAACGATTACTTTTTTGACACAGTACTGAGTGAATTTTATTGACAATTTTTTGACAAATAACCAGGAGCAACATCTTGTGAATAAGGACTAACAAGAAGGTTGCCAGTGATAAACTTAAAAATTTTGTAGGAAACAAAAACAAACTCAAGACAACAATAACACAAGTGAGACGACCAACGAACGTTCGTTAAGCTCGTTTCCTCAGAAAAACGATTTCTGAACCCTAGACCAGTCTTCAGAAGGTTGTAGGTTCGACCCCCGTCTAAGGCTCAGAAATCGTTTTTCTGGGGAAACGAGCTCGACGAAGCTTTGTTGGTCGCCTTATATATTAACAGAAGTGAAAGTGTCAAGAAAAGCTCGCAAATTCTTCGCTCTGACTCGTCCTTGGTAAAGCTTAACACCAAAATGTTTGGGTGCCCACTCAGGCTTTTGATCACGATCGCAATCGTCATCCGGATCCCGACTGAAATTGCATTGTTGTGGTAATGTCACGCCGTGTGTTCGATTGCTTGGGTTGGTGATCATGAAACTAGGTCTACCGCTGTCTTACGATGAATATCAATGCCCAGCATAGGATACATAATAAAGTCATAGTAGAAAACAAGTCAAAATATATAAGTTTAATGTAATCTAAAGTTTTGTTGCTTAACGCGCCACATCTTCAGAGATCTATTTACAATGTGGTAATAATTCTCAGTATATAATTTATGTTTGTAACTCCCGGCTTCGTCTTGTGTGTAAAGCTTGTTCGCCGAGATTGAATTCGTTTCTGGTTAGTTGACTGACAAGTTTCGCACAATAGAAAGGGATCGATCGCACG
>JBAHVQ010000029.1:705738-727328 GCA_036872915.1 Nanipora kamurai
GGACAGTTATTTTGCTGTTGGAGTCTGGACCCGAGTATTAACCAATCATTTGATCGTATTTTTTGAATGAACCAATCAGATTTGACCACTGTGGTGTGATTTTCGGGGGGTAAAAATGGCGGATTTAGCACGTGACCCTGTTTTAACCAATGAAGTTTGCGTTCCTATTTTCGGGGGAGTTGACATTTTTTGTGGGATGTCTAGGGTTGGAGTGAGGGATGGGTTGGGATCCTGGTGTTGGCATTGAAAATAGACTATGATGTAACTATCTGATGAAGTGTTTCATTTATTGTGGGATTTAATGATATGATATTGCGCATGTGTGAAGAGAAAAATAAGATGAAAAAAGGGGTGGGTGTTTCCCAGCTTAGACCTTACCAACCTATTTAACACTATACGTATTATTTAGAGATTTAAAGATAGGTGTTGTGAAGCGCCCTTGCTATTTAGGGTGTTACACCCACCCCAGTAGGGATAAGAATATTATATGTATTTATAATAGACTCCTCACATAGCGATATTAAAGTTTATTGATGTATTTTAATGCTTTTCAATGTATTTTGTTGCATTTTAATGATTATTAAACTAGTACATTGACTGGTTTGGACCTATTTTGTATGATTATTGAATTATTTACCAAGGTGAAAAACACCAGATCCACAACATAGAACAACAGTTTTGAACTTTTCTTTTTTATTCATTTTGCTTGTGTTTTGTAACAAAATTATAATGCGAGGTGAGCAAGATGTAGGAATAAGAAAATCACTCAACTTACTTACCCCATGTTACAAATTGTGTAATTATCTTCTTGGCATCCCAATTGAAGGAGCGATAGGTCGTTGTTTTATAAGGTTTAAATAATGTTATTAAGTCAAGATAAGGAAGTTCTGGAGAAAAATCTCCAGAAACACCTTATCTTGGCTCACGAAATATCTTTTGAGGTTTTCCACTGGTGTTTTTTTGATCCTTTTTTTGATTTCAGATTTTGAGATTTGGAAATTTGAAATTTTCCTCTGATAATATTTCGCTTCCTAAGAAAACATTTCCACTTTTTTAACTGGTTATACCTACATTAAAGAGTATATAATAATTTTTATAAAAAAATACACAAATATTTTTTGAATGTTTTTTTTATTGTATTTTTAAGAATTCACAAGTTGAATACATTATTTTTAGAAATTTGTTTTTAATAAGTACTCAAGGTGATTAATATATTGTACGGTTAACAGTATTATTTTGATTTTACTAATACGTGTTGTTCGGGTTTTTTTGTGGTTTCATAAGTTTCATAAGTTGCTCCAAGCCATGAAATGCTTTATTAAGGTTTTTTATACGAAGACGTTCACGAGCGATTTTTTCAAGTTGTTGTTTGTGAGCTAATTTGGTGTATTTTCTTTTTCTTGTTGATACCATCTGTAAGAGATTTTTTCACTCGTAAGTTGATGATTTTTCTTCACAGACACTTGTTGTTTATAGATTCTTGGTGAGCTGTTAACGTAAACCAAAATTAAAAAAATAAATATTGATTTGCTCTAACAGTTCACTCTATCAATCTATTTTTTCCAATGATTTTTTTATGGTATAAATAATTAAGCTAAATAAAATAATTTAGCTTTTCCTTCACAGTTACCTATAAAGAACCATTTTTGAAGAGAGATTCCATTTTAATTCTTGTTTGGTTCAACCTACTGATAAAATATTTTTTCACCACTTTTTTTTGGTGAACCACTTATATTTTGTCATGGATGTATGTTTCTTCCAGTATTTATTTTTGTCTTAGTTTTCCTCCACATTATTTTTTGATTACAGATGGTATTCTATTTTTGGTGATGTATTGAACAGTATAATTACTCATGTTGAACAAGTTTCAATGGTGTTCAATTCATAACATAATTTGTTTATATTTAGTTTTGCATTTTTACCAATCCCATCTTGTGGTGCCTCTCTAGATGGAAATGTTAGTACATAAATGAGTTTTTAAGATTGTGATTATAGGTAGTTATTATGACTTCGTGTTGATTTTCATCATTGTCTATACTATGCACGATTAAGCTTCCCGAATATAGATAGTAAAGATCTTGTAAAGATACCAGATATGGGTGTTGACAGTCCACTAAAAAATTGGAGATGGTTCTATTTTATAAATAAGACCATTGAGGACCTTGGCTTTTACTGTTTTTTCATAATTTTCTTTTGAGATGAGTTCTTGAAACATGCTTAAAACATATGGAAAATGTATAAGTAATGTACTTTGAGCAATGCAAATGTCTTTTGTTTCATCAATGGGTAATGCCAACGATTTAAGATTACTAATATATTCTAATTCTGGAATAACTTTGGTATTAAATGTTCTGTACATTGGGAAGAACGTATGCACTACATCTATATTCTTCAATACAAATCAAATGAAATTGTTTGTTGAATAAGGGTTTTGCTTCAAAATGGTGTATCCATCTGTATTCTATTCCTTCTGAATATTTATTAAAAAAATTAATTAGCGGAATATAACTCTCCAAATCGAATAGTATTCCTCTGCTTTCTAAACAAATTTGCATTAAGATGTTTACACCTAATTCAGTGTTGCTACCAATGATTAACCCTTTTTTAAATTCCATTTAAGTTTATCCAAACGAACTGCTTTTCTTTGTTGAAGAATAGACGCGAGGCGTAGTTCTTGACACCCTTGTCATAGTAGAGGCTTCCTAACGATTCCATTTTACCTTGATATACACATATATAAAAAAAATATTTACTTACTCTTTTAATCAAGTATATTAATCTATGAAAGTGAAAGAGAATATAAAGCTTTGCTCTAACCTTACATAAAGAATTTGGGGAAGATCTAACTGTAACGTGGTCAAGACATCTCCACCCCTACCTGGAAGTAGCGAAAGAAGCATGCGAAAAAGCCCAAAACATAGCAGGACATTTAGAACTAAATAGCGAGGACTTTGAAGTTTTTCAGACTATTGCATTAGATATTAACCATGCCCAGTTAATTTTACATAACCTTTCCCTCTACAATTAAAAACAAATTCATCAATTTTTTTTTAAATCCAAGATAAGAACTTTCTTTACATGAAATTTTCAAACCTTTCAAACCTGTGATTTTCTTTTATTAATATAGGAATGTTGCATTTGTCACAATCAAAAGAAAACGATTAGATTGGAACAAAATCAAGAAACTTGCAGAAATAAGAACTCACTTCTAACTTTTTTCATCCTTGAAAGTGACGGTAGTTTTTTTTAAAAAAATTGCCGTTACGTTTCAGGGACAAGAAAATTGATGAAAAAATCCACAGACCTAGAAAGATTGTTAAATAATATAAATTCTTTATTTTTTGAATAAAAAATTATCAACTATAACACATGTTTGTCGTTTCTTAATAACCGATTTCTTTTTTAAATCATTTATTGTTGTCATTTCTCGTTGTTTTAATTTGATTTCACGACCTGTTCTTCTAGCATAAATTTCACCTCCTCTGGCAATTGCATTCGTGAAACCCCTTAATAAACCCTCCAATAAACACCCCTCTCTGACGTTGTCTTTTTCTTCGTCTTGTTTTTACATCTGACTCGTTTTTTAAGACATGAATAAATTTTATCAAATGTTTTTTAGATAATTTTCTTATCGATTCTCCACTTTTCTACCCACTAATCGCATATGAATCCCTGGTGTAATGAATCCCCCTCCCTGTCTTCTTCTCTTTGGTCGGCTTCTGGATTTTAAGCAATGTCATATAATTTTTATCAATTCGTTTTGAGATAATTTCCTTTTTCTCATTCTGTTCTCAAAATATTAAATAATTTTTCCCTATTTTTTTTTTGTTTTTTCCGTCTAACTCTACGACTCTGTCTACGTTTTGTGTTACGCGTATATTACAAATGTTTTACATCAACTTGCTACTCCTTTTCATAGTTTACTCAATAAAACAACACGCAAATTGATGAACGGACGGACAAAAAATTCATCATAAAATAATAATCCTTTTTTCTTTACGTTTCTCCAAGAAGGACTCCAAAATAGGTTTCAATGTAGGCTCTTCCGGACTAATATCTTCATGTTATTGTTCCATAGAATAAAAATTAGGAACAAAATCAATCCAATCCACATCAAACGTCAGCGGTGCATTATCCATGACACTTTTATTTATTACACACAAACCACAATTTCTTTTCAGATTGAATATCACACCACTTATACCATGCACTTGATTGGTAATGATGATGCCAAGAAAGTTTTTCGACTCCAAAATCTTCTTCAAAAGGAGATCAATGTTTACGAAATTGACACAAAATGCGTATTTTGTTATCTCGGACAACGTGAGATAACATTCTTTTTATATTCGTTGAAATACATTTTTCATGTTTTAAATAGGAAAAAATCAAAACATCTCCCTTACACACAATTTCCCAATATAAACCTCTTTTATAGAACATTTACAATTATAACGCTGACAAAGAAATGTCATTGGTGGTAAGATTATTTTTCCATCCATGGTTGTTGTTATTGCTCCATCCATGGTTGTCTCCATCGCAATATGGAACCCTCAATCTAAATGCAATTTGACATATCACATCAATAATCGCTTAAAATCGACTATTATGTCATAGTCTATTTTCAATGCCAACAACAGGATCCCAACCCATCCCTCACCCCAACCCTAGACATCCCACAAAAATGTCAATTCCCCCTGAAAATACAAACTCAAACCTCATTGGTTAAAACAGGGTCATGTGCAAAATCCGGGATCTTTTTTCTACCTCCCGACAATCACACCACAGGGGTCAAATCTGATTGGTTCATTCAAAAAATACGATCAGATGATTGGTTAATACTAGGGTCCAGGCTCCAGAACGAAAAAACTGTCCCTATATTAATGTACTACCACCATACCACCCTGAAAGAGAAACATTGGTTATTTGCGAAGCAAGCCTGACCGGCCTTGGAGGAGGACTTTTCCAAAAGACATCACACGGATATCAACCCATCCATTACGTTAGTCAGACACTAACAGAAACTGAGCGTCACTGTTCCAGATTGAACGCGAAGCCTTGACCGTTGTGTTCTCAACATCAAGATTAAAGATGAACCTGATCGGTTCCAAGCAATTTTGCATAGCCACAGATCACAAACCTCTTCTTTCAACTCTTCAATAATCCGAACGCCAAACCACCTCCAAGAATCGAATGAATGAAGATGAAGATACAGAATATGAATTTTCCAACATCAGAGCAGAGATCTATGAAACCGACGGAATACTATTTCAAGGAGACAAAATTATACCTTCCACTTTACTATGAAAGAGAAGCATTACCGTTGCACCCAAGTACTCTGTAATCTGTACCAAGTAATCTGGGCGTTAGCAAAACGAAAGAAATGATTCGAAACAAATATTGGTTTCCTGCAATGAGCATCCACATTGAGAACGTTGTTCAATCCTGCTTTAACGGTCAACTAGTGCCCAACACACCACATATCGGGCCAGCAAAGATGACAAAGCTACCGCAGAAACCGTGGGAAACCATTGAACTCGACTTTTGCGGACCGTTCCCAAATGGAGAATATGCTATGGTATTGACCAGTCAATTTTCAAAATATCCTGAAGGTGAATTTACCAGATCCATTGCGACAGCACTAATCCGAGAGAGGTTGAAAAAAATATTTGCCACTAGCGGAGTTCCAAACATAGTACAGACCGACAATGGTCTACCTTTCAACTTGCAAGAATTTACTCACTTTGCTGCAAAGGTTGGATTCAAGTACAAACCAGTTACGCCATACTACTCTAAAGCGCAAGGACAGGTCGAGGGTTTTAACAAACTGATTAACAAGATCGCTCCAATTGCCAAACAAGAGCACAGCAACATCCACGAAACAACATACGACATGTTGCAAGCTTATAGAAGCACACCACATCTTGGAACAAAGACCACACCGTATGAGCTTCTAATGAACCGGAGAGTAAGAACAAAGCTAGATCACTGCCCTGTGGAGACATCACCAAAAGAAATCACAGTAAGGCAGCACGACGAGAAATACAAGGAAAGGGTCAAGAAGGAACATGACAGACGACACCGAGCGAAGAAATCCCAACTGAAACCAGGTGATGCAGTTATCGTCAAGCGAGAGAAGAAGAAGAAAGGACAAACACCATATGAACCGAATGTCTACATTGTGACCACAATCAAAGGATCAATGGTAACCATGAAAAGAGTTAAAGACAAGAAAATCAAGTGTAGAGATATATCATGATTCAAACTATTAAAAACTCTAAAACATCCGACAACAGATGACCAGCCAATTCCACCTATTGTGACACACACCACCAAGTATGGAGAATGATCAAGTTATGGACCAGCAAGCACTTCCTAGTGAAGAGCAAAGTCCACCAGAGGATAGACAGCAAGGAAAACAACCACGAGAACTTCGCAGATCAGGATGGAAGAAGATATCAACATTTGACAAACACTTGAAAGACTATTTCAGACAAGCCAAAAGTACTTTTGAACTGATTAGGTATTAGAATTAGGACATCTAAGAAACTGAGAAGACAACTTAGTTCAAATTAGCTAATAGCTGTTAATTGTATATGAAAAAAATAACTTTTCCATTAGAGGATACCCACTATCTGGTAAGGGAGGAGATGTAGTAACATGATATAGTAATAATGACTAATTTAATTAACTTAATAAATAATTCAGACTAATTAATTCAGATTTGAAGTTCAAGTGAAATAAATAGAATTGTAGTCAGTAGACGAGCGTGTGAGCATGTCATTGGGATAGTACACAACACCTACATCCAGGATACCTATGACATCCAGGACACCTAGTCATCTAGTACACCGACAACATCCCTGGATGGATATGAAATACTGAACCCAGAAATCAAGTTGGTGAACATTGGGTGGCTGTATGGAAACATAAAAATCACTGCATATTTTTTGAAAGTTATGGATTCCCCCTTCAAAACATCCATTGTTATTGGAGTCCTTTTTTTAAACAACACCTTCCAGTCAAAAATTATTCTCATTGTCCATTTCAATCGAATACATTGACAACCTGTGGTGCATGGTGTTTATTATTTATTTTAGAACAATCTCTATGTCAAAAGCCCCAAATCCCCTTTCCAACTAAGCCCTTTGGCATGAGTGGTTTGTTCCCCTAGACATGTATGAAAAGAATAACATTTAAGACCGGTACTACAAAATTCTTCAATCTTATCTCCTTCATTTAATTCATTGATCAGTCACTAAATAATATCCCGTTTCAGTCGGATCGTTTTCACATTCATAAATCACAGAATTGGTATCAAAATAAAGTGCTTTAGCAAGATGTTCATCATGAAGTTTGGTAAGCAATTGAAACAAATGCAAGCGAGCATAATTGGTGACAAAAGCCGCAATCACAACATTGCCATGTTGAAAATCTTTTGTATTTTATTCTTTATGTTGTAAGTTCACCTGTAAACATTGATTGATCATAAATTCCATGGTGGAAACATTAATTGTTTCATCATTCACCATCGATATTAACTCATAATAATCATTCAAATATTTAGTTTCGTTAGACACTTCATTTTGACCAAATTTACCCCAATGAGAATTTAATAACAATTTGACTGTGCTATGTAACCCTGGATTTTTACAAATTTGAGAACGTTCCAATCAAATACATTCACGTTGTTCATAATGTTCAATGTAATCTGATAATTTATTTTCATCCACACTTCCTTGTTCATGCAAACAAGATATGGGAACCCCACTAGCTTCTTGTTTCATTTTTAAAAATCTATTAACATATTTAAAAAAATTTTTACTTTTTTGGGATAATGATAAATTTCATAAATTTCTAGAATCGTATGACCATACTCCAAGGCTTTGTGTATTTCGGGAGAACACCACGTTTCACTCAACACTCTTTAGTTATCCAAATGTCAACATTTGGGATGAATTCGTTGTTCTTCGGCACATGTTCGGCACAATACGAATGTCAGTTTACCACAAATACGAGAAGGAAGCATGGGGAAAAAAGTTGTTTGGGAGGTAATGTTTTACATTTATTTAATCCAAAAACTGAATGAACATCAAAACATTCATCACCTACTAAAATTTTAGGATGAGCGAGAGGAAAGTGATTTACTTTTTGAACATAGGGGTAAAGTGACGTGAAATCTTTATAACAAGTTTGTTCCTTCTCATAAAATTGAGAATAGAAACAGACAGGGGTCGTACAACCACCAAATAAAGCATCACAGGGTCACAAAGGAAGGTAAGCGAAAAATTTCGTTTATAATCATTCCATGGAGCTGACGTCCACTTTTTTAATTGTTTAAATCACGGTATAATGTTCATGACACAAATAGTCTGTAATCTGACGTGTTTTTTCAAGTAAATTAGAATATGTTGATTTTAACACTTGATTATAATCTTCACCGGAATAACCTAATGGACAACCGTCAACATATCCGTCAACAAAGTATCGATCAATTTTCATTTCTCCTCAAGAAGAGAAACAAGATCGAAAATCATGAATAGATTGCGATAATTCATCAAGCCAAATCATAGCCGATAAACTTTGACAAAATTGAATTCTGTATCCTCCTGCAGGAATAACTCCAATACATTCTTTTATTAAAAATTTATTTTGTAAATTTTCATAGCTAAACTAGCAAAAGTCATGTAACTTTTATTGTAAAAAGGACGCAGACCCCCCGTTTTATACATTAGTTCCGAAAATTTTAAACAACAACATCAAAGAATATCTATGTCCAACACACAATAGGTATATAATTTGTCTTGAAAAATATATTCATGTTGTGATTTCTCTTCGTACCAACATTCAAATTCCCTTGTTTCATGTTCATTCATTCCCAACAAATTGAAATATTTTTGATTTACAATAGATCCTATATAATTCATATCATAAAACACATAAGGATGATAGCCTTTGTGTAATTGTTCGACTCCCATGGCTTCGGGAAGTTGAGCTAATTGCAATTGCAAAACAAATAACTGTCTAATAATGTGATATTTAAATGTGATAATTTCATCATCATAATTCTATTTGCATTCATGACCATTTCTACTTTGATATTTTTTTCCAAAAAATATTTTAGTAAAAATGTGGCATCAAAACGAGAACCATTATGAGCGATCAAGGTACAATGTTCTTGTCATAATAAAAAATTGCAAACACTATCAATGATAGATTCACCCTGACAATGAAATACAATTTGACATCTACCACAACAGGAAACAGACCCCACAGAATGATTTTCATAAGCTCCTTCGATTCTCACTAGAGGACTAAGATGTTCCAGTTCAGGACAAAAATCTATTTTTTCACAAGAGAGACATACATTTTGAAAAACGCAATAATAAGGAATTAATATTCTTGATGAATCCACTTTGGTTTCAAAATCGAAAAAATTTAATCATTGACTTGCAGAATCACTTATCCAAGGCGTCATACAACAATAATGAGGTTTAGATTGCATTTTCTTATAATAAACACAATAAACTTTATCACAATCATGATTAAAATATTTGTTATTTCTAGCAAAAATAAAACGAGGTACAATTTTATCACAAGTGATGCAAAATTTAAAATATTGACAAGGAGATATATTGATGTGTGCTTTTCTTTGAGATTGAAAACATTTATGAAATAAATGTTTTTTAAAACAAAAATTGGAATAAAATAAAATCCCACATGATGTGCATTGTCTTTTTTCAGTGGAAAGATCATGATCATTTCTCGAGTGTAACATATAACAACGATGACAAGAGACTTCGTCAAAAATACAAACATGAGTCAATAATCATTTAAAATGTCTCATACATTGAATACAAAACTTAGAGGTTGCATTAATAAGTTTTTTAATATTTAAAATTAAATCATAGTGATGCTTGTTTAACCATAAAGCAACAAGACGATTGGTCAATACATTTAAAAATCCTTGATCATTGGTTTGTGAATCATATACAATTTGATCATCATAGAGATCTGAAAAAACAACCAATTCAATTTGACGAGGTTTTAAATACTGCTGATAGACTTGAACGTATTGTCTTCCAAGAATGTCAGTACTTATTTCAATTCCTGTTTCAGAATAAACATGAGCAGTTTCTTCTTCATGAATAACATCGTGAATACGTTTGTCAACCATGAGTTCACACCAGAACCGATCATTTTTCATGTATAATATTCCTAATAATAAAGCCACTATAAAATAGCAATTTTTAATAGTTGGATAAGGTGAATATTCCACTAAATCAACACCTTGTTTAATTCTTCAATTCTTCTTTAATTCTTCAGTTCCACACGATGACCTACTGGTTTAATACCCCCATCCTCTAATCCTCAATTTAAATGTCCATACATTTTATTCACTTTTTTGGGTGAGGCTTGATTTTTTTTAACACACCCTTGTAGAAAAGTACTAATCCCTAATTTTGTTTTAAATCCATCTTTGGATACAGATTCATTGCTATTCAAATGTTTTTCTAGTTGATTTAAAAAAATTCTACATTCTATTGTTTCAAAGATAATATAGCTGTAGAAAATGGTTTTATAGGAAAAGCTGAAAAGAAAAGCGTAAAAAATCGTTTTGGTGCTTCACTTCACCATAAGCTCTAATCATAATTTCAGTAAATAATTTTTTCATACTGATTAAAAAAGAAACTAAGGTCGTACTTGAATTCTGTTTCACTTCAATCATATACACATTGTTCATAATTTTAAAATTTTCATTATATTGTTCTCCCACAAAGGATATGGAGAAATGATGTAGAAATATCAAGTTGCTTTTCAATTAAACATATGAGTTGTTTCAAATCATTGGGAACCAGCTGTATTTTGGGCCGATTCATGTTCATTAGGCTCTTTCAAATCACATTGCAAGGAACAACAACAACAACAGAAATATCGTCGTAATAAACTGGGTGTTCATCAGACTTGTTTTTTTCCATAAACACAATCCACAGTCATGTGATCTGATTCTGAAATGACAATACATTGACATTTCAAGGAAGGTAATTTATTGGGACAAAACGAACACATGATGGCAGCAAGATCACTTCCCACAGAAACATATGCTGATGTCATGGCGTATTATCAAAATACAAAGACTGGCAAAGCTGAACGTCTTTTTATTTTAGAAGTTAATCAACCGGATGTTGTTATTTCCATGGAGATATTTCAAGAATGCATTTGTGATTTTCTTACTTGTGATGATACCGAATTACATTTACAAAAATTTTCACTTGAAGAACTAGAAAAAAGAAAACAAAATTTAATTAATGTCTATAACTTATAAAATAATTTGGGTCATCCAGCTGTCCTAAAAATATCCCATCTCATCAATTACATTCAAAAGCATCCCGAACATTATTTAGGAATACAATGTTGGATCATATGGTGCCTGTTGCCCACCAAGATAGATTCACACATGGAAAAAAACAATAAGAAATGACTAGCAGCTTTTCAATCACTCATAAAATATCAGAATTCAAAAAACAATGCCTAAATGAAAAAAAATATCGCCAAAAGTCTCAACTAGGAAATAAACACAAAGTAACACAATGTACTATGACAACAAAAAAGGGGAACAATGTAAAAAACGTACAGCTCGAACAAAGTTATGTTGTATCCATTTAGCAAACAAACATAATTTACGTATTAAACCTTCCACAATTCCACAATTCAAGGAACATAAGGGGAACCCAAAATTGATGGTGAATGTACGAAACTCATTTTTCTTACAATTATAGATATATGTAAAATAAAAAAATTAGATGTAAAAGCAATAGGATATAGAGCAAAAGGAAAGGGATTTATAAGTTATCAAAGAGGATTACCTCGAAAAAACAAAAAGGAGGTGCGTTTGGTTTAGTGGTGTTAAATACGATTGGACAATTGATTAAATCAATTTAATCAATTTATTTAAGAAAAATTTTGCATTACATATTCCTTTTTCTTAGGATAATACATATTTAAAATAGAACACAATTGTTGATGTTTTTCTATCGTATTCACTTTTAATTTTAAATCCCCTCTAAGATAAGGAAGAATTAATTTACCTATACATCCATTTCCATTCAAAAAGGGATGAATCATAAGGAAAGCATGACAAGCATACTTACACTTCAACGTTGAATACAAATTGATTATTTTCGTAAAATTGATCTAAAGCATGCATTCCAAAAGGTATACATTCTGGACAATAAGTAACATGAACTCCAATGAATCTCATTTTTGTACTATACCGCCCGTTATTTTTACAATCTTTATATCTCATAGCTTTTTGATGCAATTGTTTGGCTAACTTGGATATGGTTAAAAGACTACAGGGTTGATAGTGATTAAATACGTAACGAACAACATGACAAAATTTTTCACACCATTCCATAAACAATACACTGTTAATATCTTCTATCTAGATTCAATAACCCTTGAAAGAAGAAGATAACAACAATACATACATGTTGAAGAAACACAAGTAAGAAAAAATCGGGTAAAAAAAATTTACTCAACATATTATGTTTACATTGCAAAAAAAAACCCTTTTTATTCTTGTCCTAAATGCTGTGCTTACCCTTTATTAAAATGTGATTTATGTTATAATCTCTAATAAAAAATTACTAATTTAAATTTTGTTTTTTTATTGAGTATTCATAAACCCTATCATACTCCTTTATCTGATTTTTATTACTTATATTCAGGAGATTTAATGGTTTTTAAAATTAACAACAAGAATGATCAACATGAAGTCATTTTATCAACCTACAATCCAAATTTTAAAAAAGTGATTTACACCATGGTTTTTCTGCAGTGGGTAAAAAAGTTAAAATTAACTTATTGGAAAATATTCTCAAAGTTGAATTGCGCCAATCTTTTACTCATTAGTTTGTCCAAAGATGATCAATTTCTTATCACAGACGTTCAACCTGATTTTGACATAGCTGACATGATGCAAGTCACCATGAAACCACGTGACAAAGATCAGAACATAATCTTTCTTACTTTAAAATTGTATTCTATCAATCGTTATTGTAAAGTATGTTATTGTCAAAAAAGACACTACCAAATCATTGTAAATCGTATGTACGAAATAACTGTAGAACATGATTGTTAATAAAATTCTTTTGAATCAAATTCCTCAGTTTTTCTGTGTCGTACTTTAAGTTTTATTTTAAAGTACAATGCAGGAATGGTGAATAAATATAAAAAAACTAGAAAGGATTTAAAAAAAATGAAACAAAAAAAATTTCTTCATTTTTCTCTGTGATGTACTTTAAGATTGTTTTTTTAAATTTACAATAGATTATGATAATAGATTCAAAAATGCAATCCCATGGAAACAGTTCTCTGGTGAAAGACAACAACTACAAACTTACTTTCGAAATGAGATGCAAAACAAAAGTGATGGAACAAAATAATGCTCAATTTAAAAAATGTTTCAACGAATTAATAGAAACTAAATGCAAAAAAGTAATTTTATTTCTTGAATATTTTCTTTTTCTTAAAAAAAATATAATCAAGTAATTAAAATTTTTTTTAGAAATGTCTGATATGAACTCAAACGCAACTATTGAAGAAAGCACTCAATGTGACTATGACACTATTATTAAAGAAAGCCGATGACTGAGCAACTATCTACGTGAACGTATATGTAAAAGAAAATATAGACAATTAATTCATCGGTTACATGACTTACTATCCTGTGAATATCAAATACTATGTCCAAGATCTCATAATAATATGGTGACAGAATTATCAGTCCTACAACAAACCGTCACATATATTAAACAATTACATAATTCCAATAATTCCAAAAATGATTTTTTGCAGATATTAACTTTGATTCATTGGATCATACTCCTAACAAACTCAAGGTTGATATGAAAAACATTCAACAGGAAGTTAATGAAGTCCCAAATGTTCCCAAACAAAACTTAAATTCAGAGGATCATATTTCAAATGAAACTGATGATCATTTTAAAAACATTCTATCGAAAATGAAAGAAGTTGAAAGTCACCGAAAACATAATGCTCGTGAATGAAAGTATACTAAGCAATGTCGCATTATTCTGAAAGAACTTGCAAGTTTATTAGCTGAACAATTATATAAAGATAGATATGACTTAACCCGTTACAATATTGTTAAATTAAGTATTGATCACATTCAGTATGTACTCTCTCATAATGGAATGAACATATAGCCCTGTATCCAGAACCAGCTGACAACTTCAAGAAATGAAGGATAAAACAAACTCCGAACAAGAGTGACATCTTGATAATTCAAGATATGAGCTAATATCAAGAGAGGTACACTGGAATTGTGATATTTCGTCTTTATTTCAAAGACACCATCAGACAGACTGATGATAATGACGAATATCACAATTCCAGTGTAACTCTCTTGATATTAGCTCAGATCTTGAGTTATCAAGATGTCACTCTTGTTCGGAGTTTGTTTTATCCTTTATATAGCCCTGTCTAAACCAAACATTCATGTTATTAAAGCTTTTTTCAAAATAACAGGAGTGTTCATTGGAACTGGTACAATGCAATATGGCAAACTGAAGGATGAAATGGAGGAAAAAAAATTTCTGAAAAATTTTTGTCTCTTGATTTTGGGTTCTTTAAAGACTGAAAATCTTTTGGTGAAAGTTTTTTGAAAAAAATTGATGGAAAAGGTATAAGACAGAAATGACAAAGAGGAAGGAATTTTCTAAAAAAATTTATCGAGATTTCTTGGTTATTTTTTTTAAGAAATAACAGAGACTTCTTGATGACCTTTTTACTGGGAAACATGAATCCATAGAAAGAAGAAAGGATAGGTTTATTGATGAGTTGAACAAATGACACATGCTTTTCCTTTAAAAATCATGTGTAGCTGTTCGTGCCACTAATAAAACAAATACACAAAGGACAACATTTTTTTTTAGAAAAACTGTTACAACTTCTCATACGCTTTTTCTATTTAACATATGGGAGTGGTGTAAAACTTCTATCTAAAAAACGTATCTGTACGATAAATATTTTTAAACTTTCAAAGGCTTCAGGCAGTGATTTTAGAACACTGCCTGTTAGACTTGAAATGTTTAAGAAATATGAATAAACCCAAAAAAATGAGGAAACAAAGGATCAAGAAAAAGATGATCGATTTTGGGAAAGAAGAATTGTCACTGGTTTATTCTTTCATAACTTTCTTTTTTCTCCTAAATGGATAATTTTAATCCAACAAAGGAAAACAAAAAGACTTGGAATCCAAAATAACCCATTTGCCCATATCTTTATGGAGTGAGGTTCCAATGCGTTATTAATAATACCTTGGTCCTTACTTCAATAAAAAATGTAACAACATAACCATAGTAAAGATAATTTTTGATAAAATAAAGTAGTCACGATTTGTCCAGATTTTTGTAATAAAAAAGGACCATATCAAGAAGATAAAATCAATGCAATTTCTGTGTGTCAATCAATAAAATCGTCAGAACTTCTCAGCTTCTCAAAAACTGATAACTTCTGATGACTTTTTTACTTGACACCCATCACGTTGTGATGACGTACCGGTATAATAAATGTTTTGTTTAAGGCCTTCAAATTTCTTCAAGAAAATTTGGAGGTCTTGAACAAAAAAATTATCTTACAGTTCTATGGATCTTGGAAGAAACCTCAAGGAAGAAAAAAAATTCAAATGCTGTTGATATTGTCGGAGAGAGAAAGCATTTCTTTTTCTAAATAAATGAAAAAATCACAAAGTATTAAATCTTGTTCTTTTCCATAAAGTTTAAAAATTCTTTGTGCTTCATCCCAAAATTTAGATTTTGGAAATTCCTTGACTATAGATAGAATTTGGAACACCTTCAACAGTCTCTTTAAGACCTTTAACATTCGGTTAAACAAATTGTTCGCTGTCTGTTACAGTTTTGTTTCTAAACAGTTAAACAACTTCTTTTATACTTTTTCTCTGTAAATTTATAGTTTAATTATGTGTGATTTGATTTTTATCCATTCTACAATTTTCATGAAAGTAACATGCTCACAACTCAAAAATCTTCCCATCGTAAATTCACTAATTACTTCACCAACTAAATCCTGATTTTCTACAGTTTCGTATTCCAATATTCTGAGTAGACTAGCTTGAGCATGCGTATAACAAACATCATTATTGTTATTGTTTGTAGAAATTTCAAAGTTTAAAAAATTGTAAAGTTTTTATAAATACAAATTTTACTTTCTACATTTTTAAAATGTGTCACTGTTCCTTTGAAAGATAGTGTAGAAGTGATTTGAAGACAAGTGATTAAATTTGATCTTTTCCCATTTGTATCAAAATTTCTTGAAGAATCTACTGTGTCACAATAAATATTTATAAAATAGAGACCTTGATTTATATCTACTTTATTATCTCTTTCAATAACTGTATTTTTTGTTACAGATTTATTTTTTAAATCTAAGTTAAATTTAAATCTTTATCTAATAAAATTGTACTTTTTCCATTTTCTAATATCTGTGTTAAAGGTATTCTTCTATCATTTCCTTTAAATTTTTTTGCTAACATTTCAAAGTCCTATATCCAGGTTCTAGTGTAATTTTTGTATTATCATATGTAAATGAATCATTTTCATCTTTAAAAGCATTATTATAATTCCAAAATATTGTTGCTGATTTTATTAACATTTCTGGACCGTTTGCTAAACTTTCTTCTAAATGTAATCTTTCTTTTCCTTCAATAAAAACAGTTATCTTCTTTCTATTTTTTTATTTTATTTAATACAAATAAATAAAAAACGAATGTGCATTGAAGCAAGTAAAACGTTTTATGGAGAACATTATGAACAAGTCGTAAAAGATAGTAAAATCCAAAAAGAAAAATTAAAACAAAATTTTTTGAAAAAAAATATCCAAATGCAGATTTATCAAAATTTGAATTTAATATATCTTTTAATCAAGATGGAACTTTGGAAAGTAAAGTCACTTTTTATAAGGTAAATGATAGAGAATCTTAAAATATAAATTCTGAAACTTTAAAAATAATGAAAATTGGGTAAAATATCTTTATTCTTCTAATGATATACTTTGCTTTAATGATAAATCTATAGGATTTCCAAAAATATGGAAAGTAGGAGGAACTGTGCCAGAAGTTCTAAAAGGTAAACGACATGTTGGATTTTATGGAAGAGAATATTATTGGGATAATTTTCCAACAGAATATGTTCTAGATTATCCAATAAATCAATTTAGAATTTATGTTACTTCTGCATGTGGGATCTCTCTACAACATTTAACTTTTAACAAAGAAGTGCCAAAACAAATTAGTTCGTTTATAAGATTTCATTTATATTTTACAATTCAAAGAATCATGCAAAAAATGGAAGTTAAATCAGAAACAGAAATTAAATAAATACAATGCAAAATTTTTAAAAGATCACACTCCAAAATGGATATGGCAAGAAGCTATAAATTATAAAAATGAACATTTAGGTCAAGATGTTGTTAATGTTAACAAATATGGAAAAACCTATGGTCCAGGTGCTGGGTTTATAAAAGATTTAAAAAAGGACTATAAGAAATTTATTCCAAAAATTTGAAATGGATTAACTTTAAATGGAACAGAATTACTTAATCAATCTATCAAAGCATATGTTTAGTCTATCCTGGGTGCAGAAGCAAGTACAAAACAAAGTATTTGGTGAAATCGAGCTTCGGCTTTGGAAACACAAAATGTTTTTTGACAGATCGTACACGATTCTATTATAAATTACGATACTTCAACATAGGTCAATAATATGAATCAAGCTATACCTCTACCAACGTCATTGTAAATATAGCAATAAGTCCAACATTATGGTTAATTCCAAGTGATTTAATTATTTTAAAAAATTAAATTCTGGGATACAATAAAAAACTTGGAATTTCTGGAGAAAATTTTAAATTTGGTTTAAATAAAAATCTAAATTATTATTTTACTACTTCTTCTAACAAAAAAGCAACAACAAATCCAGTCAAAAAGCAACTCACACAAGAAAGAATAATAAATCATTCAGACAATTTTGAAAAGTCTGTTAATAAAAAAGAAAAAGAAAAACCACAACCACAAACTGCTTCTGGTACTCACAAGTATTTCACAAGTTTTTAAATAACTTTTAAATAAATTTTAAGTAAAATTAAATACCCCTGAAAATAGTGAAACTCTCTTTAAATTCTCTTTAAAAATAACTTTTAGGAACTTTTAAATAAAATCTAAGTAAAATCAAGCACCTCTTAAAACTACTAAAACCTTCCTTAAATTCTCTTTAAACATATCTTCAAGGAACTTTTAAGTAAAATCTAAGTAAACTCAAGCACCTCTGAAAACTCCTGAAACTCTCTTTAAATTCTCTTTGAAAATATCTTTAAGGAACTTTTAAGTACATTTTAAGTAAAATCTAAGTATATAAATAAAATATGGAAATGAAAGAGAATGATCAAAACGCATCAAAAATTACAACGGCAGAAAAAGTTGAAGAAAAAAGAAGTTGAAAAAAAGTTGAAGTAAAAGATCCTCAAAAAGTAGAGATGGGAAAAAGACGAGAAGCAAAAGCAATAGCTAAAAAAGCAAGATAAAAAAGAAGCAGTAGCAGAAAATGCAACGTTAGAATTGGATGTAGAGTATCATTATAATTTAATATTTGGAGTTGTAGGAGCCTTAGCTGCTGTTGGAAGTTTATATTTTTCTTCTAAACAATTTTATCAAAATAAATCTGAAAGTAGAAAAGAAAAAGAAGATGTAGCGGTTGAAGTAAAATCTAAAAAGAAGAAAACAAAAAAAATGTTTGGTTCTATATTAATAATAACTTTTGATTTTCAATCTTTGGATTTCAAAATCAAAATAGCAATCTTAGAAATTGTAGAAGAAAAATAAAATTTATTTAAAATTAACAGTTGTACTAACTCTGGTTGTCTTAACTTGGAATATCTTACAAGACTAAAGTTTTTGCTAGTTTTTTTAAATCTTTAGCAGTTAATTCATTCAATGTTTTTTCTATTTTGTTATAAAGATCTACTTCTTTCATCTTATATATAAACTCTTTTCAAAAATGTTTTTTCAAAAACCAATTTTTTTTATCTTTGATCTTTTTATTTTTTTCTCCTTTGGTGGTATATCAAAAATCTATTGGATATCACAGTGCATACATCAACATTCAAGTTCTGTAAAACGACCGTGCGTACGTCTTATTTCGTGTAAATACCACTCTAAATTCTGAAGCCTTTCTAATTTTTGTTCATCTTTAATTATATTTTTATATTTTAAGGTAGCTTTTTTCGAAATATCATTTATAGTTTTATTAATCTGTCTATTTATTTTTCATTATTTTTGTTTTTTTTAGAAAATTCAATTTTTTTGTTTAACAAAAAAACTCAATTTGCATATAAACCAATTCTTTATTTTTGTTTTGTTTAATTTATTACTTAATATATTATTCAATTTACCATTAAAGTTTGACCTAAAACCTTTAACCTTGACCTTGAGCAAGACTGGGCAAGTTTGGGCGAAAGGACGGTTCAATGGAATGCAACTTTTATATGTACTCATACAATTACACACTTATATATATGTACTTTTATATATATTTAGTCATCTATAATTAGGTGATGACGTCAACAGAATGGAATGCGCTGAAATCGGCCTCTTTACTCCACTGATTGGTTTATGTTCAATAGAATATCACCTCCTTACAACATTAGCTAGAGATTGACCGGGCAGGAATCTCAATTTTAATTGGAATATTAAAGGCCAGCATAGAAGGCGAAACAATAACATGATATCAAAAGTTTAATAGAATCTTACATTTCATCAAACTCAAACCCACAACTTTCTGAATGCTGAAGATTGCGGGTTCGAGTCTCATCTGGAACTCCCTATAACACCTTGCCCTAAACGTTCATTCTTATAATTTATTACTTCTTGCCCAGTCCATTGTGGGATATGATCTTTTATAAAAGTCGCTTTGTACTTATTCATAATATAACTAATCTTATTGTCTTTTATAGTTTGGAATTTATGCATTATTCTTCTAACTATGAAGTATAAGTGGAAGCGTATAAGTGATGTTATTTGTTTTGGTATTTTAATGGTGGAAGATTTGATATAAAATAATCAGTAGAGTTGACGTATATTTTGAACACATTTATATCATATGGAACAACATATTCCACTGGAAAATTATCCCAATAATACGTCTTATTTCCAAATCCTACGTGTTTTCTACCTTTTGGCAATTCCTGAACTGTATCCCCTATCTTCCAAATCTCAGGGAACATTGACTTTGGTTTATCATTATATAGGTATTTGTTCATGCTCTTATTATTCTTAAAAGTGTCTGAAGTGACATTATATGATTCAACATCAGACAATTTAAAATAGATTTTTGGAACTATTATATCGCCCTGTTGAGGTATATTTGGATCAAGCTCAAATTTGCTGATGGTCGCATGTGGATACTTCTTTAAGATATCTTTCTTAGGGTATTCATTTGTTATTTTATTATTTTTATGACATTTTGATAATTCGCCCCATAAAACGTTTTAAAATAGTCTCTTTATCCATTATTATAATATACTCTATATTATGTTATGAAGAAGCTAACAGTTTTTATTGAAGGTAAAATAAAAGATGTCACTTTAGACGAGTCTATGCTATTAATACATGATAACCCCATCTATTTATAAAGACAGCATCTGTCCTTTCGAACTGTTATAACATCATTAAAGATTCCAACAAGAAAATAACTTAATGATCAAGAGAGATCACTTTCGAGCCTGGTTACTGGTTGTTTGAATTGACAAAAAATAAACTAGAAACACTTGGAAGCGTTCAACTAGAAGTAAATTTATACAATAACACTTGTAGCATCACAACAGATAGTACACTTCAATTGAAAAGGCATGCTCCTTGGCTTTCCTAAAAATGAAACCATATCATCAGGAACAAAAGTCAAATATCAGTCCAAATAATGTAGACATAAACTAAGGATTGGAATACATAAGCGTAAAATCAGACATGGTGGACAGAAACAGCAATATTGATAACCGAGGTAAGAAGTCAGATGTTACAATAACACTACCAATTACCAGTACACAAACATTAAAGGGTAGCATTATGCATTATAGAGACATAGAAAGTAGGGTGCCTAATAATATTCAATGTAGATTCTACTATAGGCTCCGTACTATTAGAATTGTACATATTATGTAATTTATATGGATAAAGACATACATTTAGAACAAGGATTGAGAGATATCCATTATAATCCATAAACTGAGCATCAATCTTCTGAAGGACTTTATCAGAAAGGGGTCTAGGTGCAAATAGGTTAGCAGTTAAAGAATGGTTAAAATGACAAGACGTTTATATGAGATATATACCTATCGTAATAAGACATAAGTTTAGACAAACATGTGTGAATTACTGACATACCAAACGCTACTCTGGTTTGTAAATAGTATGAACGTAATTTAAAGAAATTACAGTTCACGACCCAACATTTCGACACTCCGGTCTAGTGTCTTCATCAGGGGTGATCTAAGCGTCG
>JBAHVQ010000029.1:727428-743754 GCA_036872915.1 Nanipora kamurai
TAAGTTAAATGAACGTTCCAAACAATAATCTTCAACCTTCACACTGCTCGCATGAGCTCAAGTCCCTTAGGTCCAAGAACAAGTCGCCTAATACTGTACTCACAGTTACAATGTTATACATGTATAGTAACGCATGGAAACCAATGGGAAGAGACAACGAAAAATAAAAGTTACTATTAAACGGTTGCGGTGTCAACTGACGGCCATGTGCGAAGAGAAAAGGATATCAAAACAGATGTAGTGGTGCAGGGGCGCTATTGGTGTTAAGCGAAGCTTTGAGTTTACTGATAAGTAAGCTTTCATGGAATAGAAGTTGGGATTCATGAGTAGTAGAGGGGAGAAATTTGAGGTCATCAAGTGATACAGGATAGCCAGTAGTTCAAGGGCGGTGCTACCGGCGGGGCAGGTGGGGCATGTGCCCCACCAACTTTCAACTTTGGGACAACTGAAAATTGCGCAGGCTGAGATACACTGTATGAGACGATTTAATGTATTAGAATTCGTAAAAGAAATATTCTGTGATTTTGTAGATATATCAAAATCCTACAATCGTTTGAATTTCACCCGAGACAGTGCGACTTGGATAGTATTTCCTAGAGTACTTACATTTTCAAAATTTCCCGGGGGAGCATGCCCCCGGACTCCCCTAGTTTCTCGTGCCTTCGGCACTCGTCATTGGCGCCAATATTACTCATATTCCCAGTTATGCCCCACCAAGGAAAAATTCCCGGCGCCGCCCCTGTAGTTTGGCGATGGGAAAGAATGCTTGTGTGAGGTGGATTGATGCGTCTTTTACCAGTAAAGGCTGAAAGTCCCACGTGGTCTGTGGAACGTGTGTGTAAATGTTGGCTGGTTTCACCAACATACAAAGCTCCGCAGCTTTGACACTGAAAACTGTAAACAACATGTGACTTCAGAGTTTTGGCAATCCGGTCCTTAAAGGAAAAGAAGTGTGAAAGACGGGAAGAAGGACGAGCTACAAAACGAATGCTAGCGCGGAGATAGGCAGAAGAGACCAGTTTTTGTATTTGGGTTCGGATTTGGAGAAGGTATTGACCTGTGTAGGGTAAAACAAAATAAATAATGCTTTTAGGGACGAAGACAATTTTTTCTGGGTGTGAAAACATTCTATCAAGAAATGAACTTATGCAGTGGCCGTTTTGTATCGGGGTATACAGTCACAAGGCAAAGCCGAGTGACTATGTGATATAGAACTGACTCTCATTTTGTAAATGACTTCTAAAAATTTACCATCAATATTGAGTCGAAAGAAAAGTTAAAACAAGTTATATATTACCGTAAAATTTCAATTTGAGTGTGGGAAAGCCAAAGCAACAATTGTTGATACCGACAACTAGTGTTTGTAAATGTGATACAGAACTGGTGTTTATTTAAACAGTCCTGTATCGGGGTATACAGACATTGATTAAACTTTAATTTCTTTTGAATTTTCCTCATGGATTGTTGATGAGTTTTAGAATTATATATGAAGAATTATTACCACATTCTGAATAGATCTCTGAAGATGTTGCGCGTTAAGCAACGAAATGTTAGATTATATTAAAATTTTATATTTTGACTTGTTTTCCACTATGGCTTTAATACGTATCCTATGCTGGGCATTGATATTCGTTACTAAGTATTTCATTACTAAGTGACTAAGGTTTCCACCTGGTGAATATATTGCTTTTTTTGGCTTTCGTAATACTTTTGATGAAACAAGGTTAGAAACAGGTTGCAAGGAACTACTCAGGTTCCGAAAGAACCAAATTTGTGCGCTAAGCGTAACGGGATACATTGACCACTGTTTTCTCATTTTGTTCCCAATTTGTAATTCTACATGATAGTGAAGTATCAACCTCATTTTCGGGGCTTTTTCTGCCCGGTGGAGGTAGTGGCAGGAAGGGCGACGAAAAACTTTTTCTTTTGTCTTTCCAGTATCCACTGCGTCCCCGTCCTGCAGATAGAGTCCTGGAACCCAGATAGCGTTGTCTATTGGGCTCTTGACGCCCAATGTGTGGACTTTTTGGGCCGGAAGGAGGGCGCGAACGCACCATACGCATCCCCTCCCTAAGAGCCCGGGCATCTTTATTTGTTAGTTAGGTTTGTCTCTGGGCCACGATAATACTCATTCTCCACAATTGGCCGTCATCGTTCTCTTAATTTAAGCATTTGATTAAACTTTCAGAATTAATTCTATGAACGTGTTCTCAATTCCGCTTAGTTTGATTACTGATCTACTTTTGGATCTTGCATGTTCCATGCCTGAATAAATTCTTTTAAATTTTTTCACATTATCACTATCATCATTTTAACGAATATATCGATAAAAAAAAGTTTGAAAAATGTTTAGTAATATGAAAGCCAACCAAAACACACCCGATAAATTACGGTATGTTTTTGTTTTGGTTTTGTATTTTATAAAAATTAGAACCTGCGCAGGAAATCATAGGGTCGCCACATGTTCAACTGGGCCAAAATCTCCCTAAATTTAACACCCCAAAAAACTGTACTAAGTAAATTAAAAAATGAACGCTTTCTTCTAGTGAGAATGCATTACTGGTCGTTTTATCCAGGAAATTGGATTGAAACAGTTTAACACTCATAGTTTTTACCAGGTTGTCGTAAAAGTTTACATACATAGATCACCAGGGTCTCGATTCGATTGGTCACTGGATGATTTTTTACACTAACGAGCAGAAAAATCCGCATTCTATGTACAACTCCGCGTGATTTTGTTTGCATTACACAAACTGATTTAGAACTGCTCATTTTGTGTTGAAGTAGATGTTAAAAAACAACAACTCTGAATAAAACAGCAGGATTATGCGTCTTTATTTTCTTGCGTATTCCAACTGCTGGTCGTGTACCCATAATGCTTCGAGGCACCATAAAGCTGTCGTCTCACATGGTTCGTTCTTTTCTACCCCTGCCATACTGAGAGAATGGATAAACCAGTGAAGCTTGCTAAGGTATTGGCTTTTTGACAGCCTCAATAGTTGTTAATTGCAATCTTAACGTTGCATGAATAACTGACAACCACTTTCATGTCTGGACACAGTATTTATTTCATAAAAACGTCGAATTAGCTCCAAAAATCTGTAGCATAAAATCCAGTAGGTAGATCAGTCGACTTCGCCATTCATTTGATATACTTTTTTCGAGACACGGTAGCGCTCGACCGCCGAAAAAAAGGAATTTCTAGGTTCAAATTTAATACTTCCTTATTCTCTTTGAAAACCTTGTACTACAAAAATCAACGTTAGTTTGATGAACATGGAACAGGTATTCGTTTCATTGAAACAAGTTTTAGTATTTCTTTCCAAAAGTTTCAGGTGGAGAACAAGCTTGTATAAAAAATAAACTGTTAGGAGTAAGTTATGCTGACCTTTACGTGGAGGTTTCCACTTTACCCTGATTGTTCTGTTGATATACCAAATATTCAACTCGTTGGTTAGAAGCCAAAATGTAACAGAGTTAAAAATTTAAAAAATATCTTCAGGTAGAAGCAGAAAGTGCAACATCCAAGACATGATGAATACTTCCCATATATATTGTTAAAATTGCCTATCGCCCATGCTAACTTAGTATCAACTGTGTCCTAATGAACTTAATGATTGTAGGAATTGGTATCACACAGTAGAAGTTCACAGTTTCCATATCAACAATGCAATTCCTGAACTTATCTTGAGTAATTATGGTGATTGTAGCAATTGTAGCTATTATATGGAAACCAGGGATAATTGTGGGTGATATGCAGCCTCACTGTCCATTTTAAATTTCCCTTCAAATTGAAGCTTGATTATGTGATTGATGTAAATGTCATTTTAAACTTGTTTATTGGTTAAGCACACTTAAAAAAGGGATGCAAAGCAAATTTGAAAGTAAGTACTTAGAAGATTGTCCTTGTATTTGACTCCTTTAAACTAGAGTGTAGTTTCTTATAAGTAACAGATCTATCAATTAGTCTTGCATGGTTGGTAGTATCAACCAAGAGGTCAGGGGTCAAACAAGGTCAGATTACTGGAACCTACAACTAACAAGTACTGGGATAAACCAGTATCTGGTACTTGGTAAAATCTAGGGTTCTTTTATCAGGTATTGATATATTAGTATACCTTAATGCAACTATTTTTTGTGACCACTTATTTTGGCAAATTTGGTGATTTTTTATTAAATTGCAAAAATTAGTTGTCACACAAATTTCAAATTGCTAAATCTATTGTATTTCTCTTCTAGATCTTAAAAAATGACCAACTTAAGCTGCTTGTTAGATATGGGAATTCTAACATCACTAAATTTTACTATTGCAAAAAGTTGTTGTATTAACTCTTTCCTTTCCGTATATAGGTCCTCAGTGACTTATGGAGACTTTAGTATTTAACTCTGGCTAATGCCAGATGATTTTAATTATCCAGGGAAAAGTCCTTGGACAGGAAAGAGTTAACCAGGGTTTAAAACCTGTCTCCTTAACTCCTTCCTGTTCGTATAGGTCCTCAGTGACCTATGGAGACATTAGTATTTAGCTATGGCTAACACCAGATGATTTTACTTGTCGAGGGGAAAGTCCTTGGACAGGGAAGAGTTAAGGTGTATGAAATATCCCTTACGGTTAGTGATAAAGTTGCCGTGTTACTTCCTTGTTTTGTTCACCAGAAAAATAAAACTGTCTCTTTAGGTCACAAAAGTTTTGGGAAGAACTGGATCTCAAGGTCAGGCAACTCAGGTATGTTTCAGTACGTCATCATAACGTCAACTGTGTTACATGATTAAAGACCATAGTTAGAGATACACATCTGAAAAAGAAACACAGTTACAAATAAACACATTCCAAATGCTGTGCAAATGTATTTTAAATGCACCCTAAAATTTTCAAATGCCTAGCCAGCAAGTTTGGGAATCTGTTTGGTTTAACCCTTGCTATCAAGATGAAGACTTATAAATATAGATGCCTGACTAAACTTTAGAGACAAATACTGTATTGTGGATATAATTACAGTGGAACCTTGCTGTAACATAGTACATGGGGTCCATAGTAGGACTGCATTGTAAAAGTGTAGTACATTATAACAAAGTGCATTATAACAAAGTGCATATCTAATCCCAGGCAAACTAACCCCGCTATCAAGTTACTGCATATGTAAAGAAAACCACACAGAATTAGAGCTTCTAAATGCTATTTTTTATGGTGGCCCACAAGTGTCATGGCAAAATCACTAAATCTACAGAGAAACCACGCTAAATGTCATGGCAAAACCACCCTAAATCTCACAGTGGAAGTGAAAACCTATGGCGGAAGTAAACATCAATATAACATGAAGTTCTTCATGCTTTTCCTGCTTCTAAGTTCTTTTATTTTCTTTGAATCATGAATTCATGTCCTTTAGCCTCCTCTTCAGCATACTTAAAGTCATTTTAACTCTGAAATCCACTGATAGCAATCCTGCAATTTCGTCATAACTATATCCTTTATAAAATAAGTATACGATTGCTTCTTCTTTGTAATATTCCCCATCTGCCATTCTGATGTTACTTCTAAAAAATGCAGTCTTGAGAAAGACTTTTGGTGGGAGCGACTGACGTTTCAACAGCCTTAGCGGCGATCATCTTCAGAGTCAAAAGGAGAGCAAATGTCAGGTTCACCTGTATTAAACCAGAGTTGTTGGCAAATACATCTGACCTGGCTTGCAAAACGGATGTAGTTGTTGGCAAGCTGTTTGCTCTGTCGTCCAGATGATCATAATAAAGTAATCGGTTTGAACCTGGGAGGATCGTGACGTGTTTGTGGAAGTTGATTGTCCACGCAAGTGTAGTCTTGAGAAAGACCGTTGGTGGAAGTGACTGATGTTTCAAAAGTCTTAACAGCAGTCCTCTTCAGAGCCAAAAGGAGAGCAAATGTCAGGTTCACCTGTATTGAACCAGAGTTGTTGGCGAATACATCTGACCTGGCTTGCAAAATGGATGTAGTCAGTGGCGAGCTGTTTGCTCTGTCGTCCAAATGATCATGATAAAGTAAATGTTTTGCCTCTGAAGATGACCACTGCTAAGGCTGTTGAAACCTCAGTCACTTGCACCAACAGTCTTTCTCAAGACTACACCAACCTGGACAATCAACTTCCACAAATGCATCACGATTCTCCCAGGTTGAAACCATTTACTCTAAAAAATGTGTGGCGAGACCAATCATTCCCACGTCCACCATGGCTTTTCACTTTTGCCATGAGATTTAGTGTGATTTTGCCATGCGAGTTAGGGTGGTTTTGCCATGGGAATTAGGGTGGTTTTGCCATGGGAATTAGGGTGGTTTTGCCATGGCAATTAGGGTGGTTTTGCCATGACATTTAGCGTAGTTTTACTGTGAGAATTAGGGTGGTTTTACCGTGAGAATTAGGGTGGTTTTGCCATGAGATTTAGCGTGGCTTTGCCATAGATTGAGTGATTTTGCTGTGACACTTGTGGGCCACCATAATTTTTCACCATAATCTAAACCACTAAATTACTTTCAACTATGAGGATTTTACTAAATGGTTAAAGATATCACAGTGCCATTAAGTTTATATAAAAATCAGATTCAATTCAGAATTGTGTGGCTGTTATGAGCCACAGATTGTTATCATCAATAAGATCTTTCCATAAGGATTTTTAACCCTTCTTTGGACTTCTTTTTTCAAACATAATTAGCACAAAAAAAAAGCAGCACAGGGATGTTCATTTCTGCAAGAAAGAAAAGAAGATATTTTTTGGTAACAGACTACCATATTTCTCAGAGTGCAGGATGACCTGGCATATAAATAGACCACTTATTTTTTTAACTGAAAATGATGGTTTTTCTGAGATCTTGATCAAACAGGGTTTTACACTGCTCTGGCTTGAAAAGTTTTTAACATAGCTTATACATGTAAAACTACTGTTCATGACCCAGCATTTCAACACTCCTGTCTAGTGTCTTCATCAGAGATGATTGATCTGAACATGAGGTCCCTGTTTATATCCTTAGAGAACCACTAATGATGTTATGTATTAATAAGATGCAAATAGGCATCCAGTAATAAACTACCATCATCGCAATCCAATGGAGTGGAGGGTGCAATTGATATGCTGTACCTTCAGACAATGTCTTTGATGGTAACATGGATTGGTAAAAATTTTGGAATTTTCCCGTGCAATTATGTGGTTAGTTAGACACACATGCTCCAACAAAGCAGAATTTTCTTTTTTTGAAAAGAAAACTGCCTTTTGGTGCTCTTTTAAGCATGTCTCAAACTGATATTTAGTCTGGCCTATTTACCCCAAGCACAGTCATTACACAGAATGGGATAAATCACATCTTTTCTCTGATCCTTCACAACATGATCCTTAGGCTTTGCAAATATATGTCCCAATGTCAAGAATGGTTTTTGGGCAACTTTTATGTTGAAACTTGCCTAAGATTCTTTTAGTAAGTTCCCCAATTCCAGGCCTCTCAATGGGACATGCGCGCGAGTGCGCAGGCACGTGCCCCAGTTATGTTTTACGCGTGTGAATGAATGATCATGCGTGCAAATGTTAAGTTCTGCTCACCTGTCAAACTGTTTCGTTTTCAAAACGCTCCCGTGCTTGTCATTGCATAGTACTCCATGGCAACTGGAAGCAAAGGCAACAAAGTCGACTTTAATATGTTTAAAAAGTGGGGGAAAGATAATATAATTGGTTACAAGACGATCGAAGAAGGAGATCGAAAGTTTGTGAATTTTGTGTGGTGTAAGGTTTGTACCCGTAACAAAGATTCTATTTTCGTGCATCTGAATTGTAAAGGGTCAATAAAAACAGCAATCAAAGCCTATACTGATGGAACGAACTATGTCACTAAGCATAATGTTACACGACATCTCGAAGGAGAGGGACATTGTATTGCCTTAAGTTCTCTAGAGAGAACGTTGAGCACCATCACGAGCATCCTCTCGGATAGGCGTTTGTCAATGACCCATAATGCTTTGAATGAAAGCCTTATCGTCTACGAAAACAACCCACTTTGGAGCAGACAAGAGAAAGAGGCCATAATAGAACGTGCTGTAGACATATATATGACATCAAACAGATGGAAAAGGTCTCTCAACCAAATCAAATTACGTCAGAGAGAAATACCATTGACGTTGTTGATGAGGTCCATGTAACACTTGACAAAGACGAAAGAAGTAGTGAAGACAGTGAATTTGAAGTTTTCCAGGAGGAATTCGAAAGCGACTGGGACTGAAAATAATATCTTAACGTTTTTGTTCCTTCTTTTTTATAAAAAAAACATTCATATATGACATTGTATTCGTATCGGAATTAAATTAATCTAATTGCAAGATAATTGAAAATTTTTTTATTTTTTTGACAATCCCCCCCAATTTGTTGTTAATCGTGCATGCAACGTAATCTGCCTGCGCGATAGACCGCTCATGCCAAATTTTGAACGTGAGAGGCCTGCAGTTCCTTGAATATATGGAACAATTGCAAAACCATCATTGAATTTTCATTTATGGTGTTTGTGTGTGATGTTCTAACTGCTTTTAAGCAGTTTTTTTAGAAATCATTAGGATAGCTGTTAGGCTTCAAAACATCAAATACATGTTTTCATTGTCTTTCCTTAGCATCAGAAGTAGTTGGTATACTATCAGCTCTCCAAAACAAAGATCTTGACATGGACTTCTTATGACATATAACAAGTATCTCCCCTTTGATTCTCACAATCCTATATGCCATAAGTCCATCTTGAGATATTTGTTTTGGAGAGCTGAAGATATACCAACTATTTTCAGTGCTAAAGAAAGTGAATGAAAACATGTATTCGATGTTTTGAAGGCTAACAGCTATCATAGTGATTTCTTAAAAACTGCTTAAAACCAGTTAGACCATCGCACACAAACACCGAGAGTGAAAATTCAGTGATGGGTTTTGTGACTGTTCTGTATATTCAAAGAATTGTGGAACCTATTAAAAGAATCTTAGGCAGTAACAGCATAAAAGTTGCCCAAAGGCCATTCTTGACATTGGGACATATGTTTGCATAGCCTAAGGATTGTGCTGTGAAGGATCGGAGAAAAGATGTGATTTATTCCATTCTATGTAACAACTGAATTTATTCCATTCCATGTAATGAATGGTAGTTTTGTGAGCTACGTTCAAAACTTTTTAAGCCAGGGTGGCGTAAAACCATGGCTGATTATTCACCTGGCTGCATTGGGAATTTGTTTAAAATTTGAGTCAATTTTAACCAATCATCTGAGGTATGTTTGTAGCTCATCACTGCATTATTACAATAAATGTTTTAAAACTCAATCACAACAGAATGGAAAGTTGATGACAGTTATAACATGCTTATACCCATCTATGCTTATTTTAAAGTAATGCCAGTGTAAAGTGTTCAAAATACTTTTAATTCATGAAAGAATTGGACCTTTCACACCCAAATTTCTGGTCTTAAAAAGTAGTCTTAACCATTAAATGCTGAGGGCTCATCCCTGTGACAAGTAAAATTGTTTGGCATTAGCCAGAGTAAAATAGTAAAATGCACCCTTGCCCCTTAATGGCTTAAACTCTTTTTTTTTACTATCATCTCTTTGTCTTTTGTCTACCACCTCTGATTTTGTCGTTGATTAAACATCCATCTATCATCCAACAATCTGAATCATAGCTCATCTATTGAGACTAAAGCTAAGTAAATAGCATTGGTGGATGTAGGGAAGAATGTATGGGGGCAAGGAACAGTAGTGGAAAGTCTTACATACATGATGTACAACACTGACTTAAGCCCTTAAGATTTACAGAAATATAATATCATTAATACAATTGCCATTGACTCATCTGTCACCATTTTTATCAGTGGCATAAAAAAATATAAGAACAGTCAGTCTGTTTTGTAACTGGGACAAAATAGTTCCATGGAATAATTTAACACACTGTATTAAAACCTGCTGTAATTCTAACTAGCAGGACCCAGTTGTTAAAAGAGCAATTACAGTAGGTTAATTGAGGATTAGTGAGAAGTTTATTGATGAAATACTGCTAATGTAGGAGAGGATCGATAAATTCACATTTAACCTACACTGCTGAAGTCAACTGAAAAAGTTGACTCAAGCGGGATTTGAACTCGAACCTTTGGGAATCATGTCTGCCACTCTACCTGTTGAGCTATCGTGTCTACAGCTATTGGAGGTGAGTTATTATCCAACTTAAGTGTATGAGAGTCAACTTTTTCAGTTGACTTCAGCAGTGTAGGTTAAATGCGAATTTATTGTTTCATGTTACCCTGAGGATGATTCTGAAGTAGGAGAGGATGTTTAAAGTTTTCTGTTCATATGTCATATAAATACAGAAAGATTTTATCCTAGAAAGTTTCAACTAAAATTATTTTACAGAACATATCCAACAAAAGAGCTGATTGAATTTCAGTCTAGGATTAGTGGTAATCATCATTTGAATAACTGGGCCCAGGTGTACAACTAGGATTAAAATTTTGCAAAGGGGTCTTAAGTATTCCAAGGGAGTCTGAGTACATGCTCCCCAGAAAAAAATGGTTGGTGACCAGAAATGTAAGAAGTAACTTACCACATACATTTGACAATGAAGACCAAAATTATTTATTTACTTGTTATTTAATGTAAATTTAAACATTTGATATTATTATATATTTAATATGAATTTGTAATATTTATGATATTTAATATAAATTTAATATGTATTACTTGATATTATTTAATATTAATTTTTTAATTTAATTAACTGTGTCTATCATCTGTAATAAGCAATTTACATACCCCGTTTAGTTGTGCCCCTGCTTACTATTAACTCTAATATCAACCTAAGCCCAACCTTAACTCCTTTGAAACTGCAGCAGACTTACAGAAGTATCTTACTCTGGCTAGTACCAGATTATTTTACTCTTGAAGTGAAGAAGGGAAGAGTCTTGAGACACAAGAGAGTTAGTCGTGAATCCACTATATCCCAGCAGATGAAATAGGATAAGATCAGCTCAGGCTCCACTTGGGGGGCAAAGCCCCCTCTCGCCCCCCATCAGATCTGGTTATGGTTAAGAGATACATGACCAATGGAGTGCAAGGTCCGAATTAGTGCTTTGGAACAGCTGTGCAATTTTTTTTGTAATTTAATTTCACCCTCCAATAAAAATTATGACCTAGAGGTTGATCCAAGACACAACACTAAATCAAACTATGAAACTAAAAGGACTTAATTTTTGTGCCTTTCATTGATACTAATTACTAGATATTAATCTTTACAAAGAAATGAGTGCCTATTATAGTTTATCATATTGTTCCTTCTCTTCTTCTTCCTCTTACAAATCTGACGATTTCAAATCGCAATGCTTCTGTCTGATTACAAACTTGTTCAGACACTTCATTCATATTGCAGTGTGATGTTTTGATGATTTCTGTCAAAACATGTCAGTTTCCGATGGTGTGAGTGTCTGACCAGTGCAACAGAGGTTTTGTTTACAGCTATTCATTACAGTTTGTTTGATGCATAGGATCATCAAAAGAACTGAGATGACAAGTGTGGTGGCCCATGAGTGCCATAGCATAAATGTTACAAACATTTTGATAAGTGTTGTTGCTTTTTGGTTTTTCATTCCTTCAAGTATTAAAAATAATAATGAACTTCTTAGGTTTCTTATCCCTTTGATTGACACCAGAATAATTAACACAATGGACAAAACAGGCACATAGGTTTGGTTGCCAAGCATCATTCTTAGTGTTTTTTTAGACATGTCACCAGTGAGAGGCCTTATTTGCCTGAGCTTGTGCATGCATTTGCCAAATATAGCAAAACTTGGCATCACTAATTTTCCAACAAAAGATGAGCTTGGCAATTTTTTGAAAAACAACCTTGCATTTTCCCATGATTTTTGAAATTGCTTCAGAATTAAAGACTAATGTACTATTATGGTGTGATATAATTATAAAACAAAACCAGTGGTTTGAAAATATCTTTTGCCAATAGATAAGAGAAATGTATACATGGTAATGAAACAGTCAGCTCAAAGTTATTAATGTGCATATAATGTAATCTAAAATCTTAACTGGTGAGATGTTCACAAACTTTATATACAATACTACAATTTCAACAATGTTGCTTTTTGTGATTTAAGCATTTAAAGGGCAAGGACATACTTTAGTAATTTAGTCTGACTAACTCTAGATTGTACTTATCAGAAGGATGATTCCTGGACATTAAAGGTTTAAGATCAAATTTGGACAATACCCTAAGAAATTACATAGTAAGAAAATTGGGTAACAGTGATTAGATAAAACATCTACTGTGGGCACGGCATTCACACACCTAAATTTTTCTACTACTCACAAAACGGTCATCAGTCTATTTATTGGACAACATTAGCAGCTATGGCTGAGAAAATGCATTATATTTTACTCAGGGTAATGCAGATAATGTTTGGTGGTGTGCCCATTTGGCTGGATATGAAATCATTTAATGTTTGTCAACAGTTGATTAAGAATCAATTAATCACAATACACAAATATATATGATACTTTTGCTTTTGGCACAGAATTTTAAAAAGTGTTCTTTTATCCTTTAATGGGCAGGGCTCATCCCTTTTAAGTGAAATCGTCTGGCATTATAGTCGGCCGGCCAACTACGGAAAACATGCAAAAAAATTGCTTTGATGGCATTTATTTATTACAAGCAGACAACCCATAGATATATAGTTTAGACACTTGTGAACAACATTAGGGTTGTTGGCACCTGTGATTTTGGCTTTCACGGCAAAATTTTAACGATTTTCTACAGCACCGGACCCCTTTGCGAACAGACATTGTGGGCTTTCCTTGGAGTTGCTTTGCAATAGACACTTTATTGTGATTTGTGATTACTGTCGAACTGACCCTGAACCAATCAGCAATCGGCAAACGGAACATGAGAGCACGCCCTTCGAAACATCAACGCCATCAACCGCATTCTATGTGGAACTCGAGCACAATACTATGCATATTTGTGAACTAAACTATTGAAAGAAACAAAAATATAACTTGGTAGATATTGTATGATCTTTTATCCAACTACGTAACGGAATATGTCAGTATTTATTGATAGTAAAGCTCCCCCTTGACATCTTGTTATTGGTGAAGCTTTCCCGTTGACTGCAGCCAGCTAGATCAACCAGGCACAAAGTTTCCATTAATAATATATTAATCGTGTTAAGTTATTCAGAGGAGTTATTTAACAGGACTCAATGTCAAGTCCAAAAAGGAGAACCGGTATGTCTCCTGTAACTGTGCTAAAGAAAAAAAAAGAACTCTAGCTGCTTATCTTTTTGGCCAAACTGGACAGCCTAGCGATAGGAGTTTATCCACAGCAAAAGGATGACGGCAAGTCCTTGAATGTGCAATAGAAAGAAAAAGATTATCAGCTATAAATGACGTTGAATCGAAAAAAAATCTCATTGAGACAGTGCAAGCCATCATTGGTTTGGCCACTGATTGTCCTAACGAGCAGTTATTAGATATAAAATGGCACCGTTTGTGCTATAGTAGTTTTACTCATCAAGGTATGCTAACATACTTAGGAAAAAACACGAGGCTAAATCAAAATTACCAAACACTGCCACTGTCAGCATACAAGTAAACACCATCTAGACGCAGATAATTAAAGATCTCTAAAATATTTTCGTGGAAGTGTTCATTATGATTGTCATGTAATGTATGTGAGATGTTGGATTGATGGCAACATAGTATTTATATCGTGTAAAAAACTGGACACATGGTAGATAATATTCACAACTTTTTGTCTGCAATTAGATGAAATTTCATAAACGCTGAAGTGTATTAACTATTAGGATTGCGTTTTGGTTGTAGATTGGTAGTACATGTAGGAAGTAGCCAAAAGTTTGCCTATCATTGAATACGTGTGAACATCTGCTGAATGGGTCATACCATTGAAGAACTGAAGTAATATGAACATGGTTCATTGTGCAATTGGGGAAAAAATGAACGAGGTTGACATTAGGTTGTTTCATACGAGAAACAAAAAAACTTAACTTGTTTAAGTTTCTCTTTATTTCAATTAAAATAGGAAACAAATTACTGCACCTAAGATTCTAGTGAGGCAGTGATATTTCAACTTCATTTCCAAGTCATCACCAGACTAATTGAAATAAAGTTGTAATTTAATTGATTCACCGTATTGTCTTGATTTGATTTTTGAGTCTTCAGCTTTCAATATGCTGTTACTGTAGGCATGAAACTTTAAAAGGGGCATCATAAAATAACATGATAAAAAAACAACTTATATTCTAAGTGGTAACAGGCCCTTTGCAGCTAGCCAGAAATAACCAGAACAGTGAAAAACTGGTTAGCATGGAGAACAGTGGGCCACCAGTGTCTGATCTAGGATTTCCATCTAGAGGGACAAAGTGTCCCAGTCTGCAATTTACAGGACATTTCAGGAGTAATAACGAAAAATTTAAGGAGAAATCACAAAGTCTGTGTAGTCTTGAAATTTGAAGTGCGCTAACATGACCCTGGCGATGAATTTGAAGGGTACATTTTTGCTAAAACTGCGCTAATCCTGCAATGGCGCGCTCTAGCTCAGACACGGAGTGGGATTTCCAAAACAAACAAGACAACTTACAAGATTTTACTTGCTCTCCAGATATCGATATGCAAAGTATATTTGGCCTAACTGCAAAGGGCCCGTTGTTGTTGCTGCTGCTGCTGCTGCTGCTGTTGCTGTTGTTGTTGTTGTTGTTGTTGACAATATTTATAACAGGTATACTCCTTCAGTAATAAAAATACTGTTATCAATGGAGGACCTGTATAAAAATTTAAAAAGAAAATACATGCAGGAAAAAACTAAAAATAGAGATCTGAAAAATAAAATAAAGTACATATACAAATGTTTGTCTTAGTCTAAAAACTGAAAAAATGGTGAACTTTTCGTTTAAAATTTATAATAGACGTTTCCCCTTTTACCTCATTGGGTAATTAGTTAAAAAGTTTTGCCCCTTAGAACAAAAAGGTTTTTCTACCACATTTTCTTTTCACTTTTGGAAAAACAATGCTTTTACCATTACTACGGGTGTTAATATTATGTTCAGTCCTTGTAAAATAATGATTATACGCATATGGCGCAAGTCCATGCAAACACTTCCAAACGTCCTGAGCTACTAACCGTTTACAAGCGGATTGTATCGAGATCCACTTATTCATAGTGGAATCTCCAAACACAACCTTATAAATATTGTCAATAATAATAATAATAATAATAATAATAATAATAATAATAAACTCTAATAGGCTGTACATCCTTTACTCCTTCCTGACTGGATAAGTTGGGCGAGTAAGGGCTGGCCTGGTGGGTGTTTCTTAAATCCATATTACTGGTAAAATTTCCTTTCCCCACAAGTTCCCTGAAATGTGCAATGTCTGTTGCGGCCTTACCTGGCGGGATGCTGGGAGCCCGTAGCAGGCTGAGACCCCTTCCACTGTCCTTAGTTGGGTGGTGTGCGAGTTGTAATAATAATAATAATAATCATCATCATCATCGTCATCATCATCAGTCACGTGACCAACAGCTAACTTACAATATTATTGAGAAACTACTGCTGTAACAGTGTCATAAATGATGTGGTACAGACAATGGAATACCCGATACTGGATATGTAAGATACCGGATAATGGACAGTTTCAACTTCCCACATCTTGTAAGAAAAACAACATGGAAAGAACTTAAGATATGTAGCTTGTCAAGTGTAAGCTTTAGTGTAAGCAGAAACGAGATTATTTGAAGTTACAAACGCTTTGTTTTACCAAAACGTTTGTTATACAGTAATGTTTATGGACATTGATTTGATGCAAAGGTAGGGTCTAAAATGATGTACTAACTGGGTAGAACGGTACGCATTGTCTCTAAAGAGTAATAAACTGATTGATGAGAAGTTAAGCGGATACCAAGTAATTTTTCTAGTTCTCCACTACATGGACATTTAATATCCACACCCCTTGCTTTAATTCAGAGGCCAGGAAAATACCCTGTTTTAAAGCTATACTACCTCGAAGAAAAAAGTAGACATCAACGGTAATATGTTTGCTATTGCAGGTCCGTGTCGAGTTTCTGGATGACTCAAACCGATCCATTATTCGCAATGTAAAAGGACCAGTAAGAGAAGGAGATATTTTAACTCTACTTGAGTCTGAAAGAGAAGCTAGAAGACTTCGCTAGGTAGTGTATTCTGCATATTTTTATTGTGGGATTTGTTCTTATTTAATATTGTGTGCAAATTCCACGGAATCTTGTTCATCGATTTAGCAGCCCTAGCACTTACACGAA
>JBAHVQ010000029.1:746110-771110 GCA_036872915.1 Nanipora kamurai
AGAGACCATTCTCCTAGTCCTAGAAAGAGAATGTCTGAGTGAACTGAAAAGAGTGGGTGAAAAGGTTCGAAAATCAGTTTTAATGGAAAACACTGAATTAGATGTTGGGCAGCCAGCAGACATCGCTGTTAGTTTTGATGGTACACGGGCTAAGCGAGGCTTTACATCCTTGACTGGAGTGGTCTTCGTCATCTCAGTAGACAGTGGTGAAGTTTTAGATTACCAAATTCCCTCGAAAGCTTGCTAGAAATGTTCTTTTGAAAGGTCAAAATGTAAGGATGATAACGTCTTTGAAAAATGGAAAGTGGAACGTGAGGCAAAAAACGAGTGTGACATTAACTTTCATGGCAGCTCACCAGCTATGGAAGCTGGGAGCGATTGATAAGTCGCCACAACCTAAGATATCGATGAATGGTATCTGATGGTGACAGCAAAGCATATAGCTCTGTCGAAAATGTGTACACAGACTGCAAAGTGGAGAAGCTTGATTGCGAGGGTCATGTACAGAAGCGTATGCAAAAGCACCTACTCAACTTGAAAGCCAGCACAAAGGGAAAGTTGGATGATGGTAGGACAATTGGTGGAAAAGGGCGTCTTACGGAAGTGATGATAAAATTACAAAAATACTACAGTCTTGCTATTCGTCAGAATACTACTTCCAAAATATCCCCGTCAGAACAGGAAATTAATGTGGCAGTTTATCAGATGAAAAAGAATATTATTGCAACTCTTCATCACAATGTTTTTTCTGACAACCTGGCAAAGCAACACAAATATTGCCCCCGAGGTGAAAAGTCATGCTGCAAATGGCAGCAAGACTTAGCAACAGGAACATCAACCTACAAGGGGAAGGAATGCTTGCCTTCAATCTGTTTAGAAGTCTTAAAACCTGTGTTCATTACTTCATGTGAAACTGAACTTCTTAAAAGGTGTGTATTTGGAGCAACCCAAAATGCAAATGAGTCACTAAATGGTGTGGTCTGGTCTCAATGCCACAAACACAAGCATCATGGAGTGAAAGCAGTCCAATGTGCAGTTGCTTCTGGTGTTCTGCAATTCAACTGTGGAGCTACAAGCAGGGAGAGAATAATGGCAGAACTCTCAATTCCTGGTGGCACATTTACCAAAAAGGCTTCAGCAGTGAAAAATAAAAAACATGTCTTGCAAGCTGACTTATGCGCAACAGCCAAAGAGAAAAAAAGGCGTCAAGGGGAGAACTTACTTCAAACTAGAAGGGAAGAGGCATTAAAGGATGTTGAAGGTACCACATATGAAGCTGGTGCCTTCTAATTATCTTCAGTAAGATTTTAGTCTTGAACTTAGGTATATAGACTTTACATTTACTCATTGTAAACAATTGCTGAACTTTAAAGCCATTTTCTCAAATTCGCACTTTTTACCCTTTGAGAAAGAATAACTCTTGAACAATTTAACCAATTTACATGAAATTTTCAGGATTTATGTATCTTACCATTTTCTGGGGGATGAACAGATGATTTTTTAATATCTATTTTCTAACATGAATTATTGCATAGACATATCAAGCAAAGTTGTATTCCATATTTAAACCCTCGTGATTCACTTAGTTTTCAAAATTTTCAAAAATCCTCTGTTCATCCCCAAGAAAATGGTAAGATATATATATCCTGAAAATTTCATGCTATTTGGTAAAATTATTCCAGACATACCTTTTCTTAAACATAGTCAATTGTGAAACAGCATGTTGCCACTTTAACCGCCTGGTTGCCCATAGCAACGCAGTCCTTGAGTCCAAAAATATTTTTATTAAAATCTTGAGTCCATTAGCTATCTGTTGATATATAGTTTGCCAGAGGTTTATAATAAAGAAACCAGTGTGCAGCTTTAGTTCCAAGAGCCTTATTTTTGGGTTGACCCTCCCCTTAAGCTATTAAAAATAGAAATATATTGACATGATATGTTAACTTTGTATTTCATGTTTGGAACTCGTTATGGTTTACTAATGAAGCTCTTCTGTTCAACTCAACTTGTCCCTGATTTCCACCAGCGGAATTTTCGGCGAGCATTTACTTTTTCTTGTTCCTCATTGGTTCTTGGGAACGAAACTTGTTCTTGGAAACTAGTTTCCTAGAGCCAATGAGGAACAAGAACTAGGCAATGCGCGGGGAAAATTCCGCAAGTGGAAATCAGTCTTAATATAATGTATATTATGACAATGATGATTATCAACTGAACTAATGCATGGACTATAATAATTCCTAATTATGAACTCATCGTACCATATTCTTTTGCTTTCCGTCTGTTATAATTTTAAGGTAATAACCTCATTTTGAATGAAGGCAGTGGTTTTGATAAGCAGTGGAGCATGATAGGGAAGGTAATGACCCGAGGGGCGTACCACTCATAAAAAATCTTACCAAAAGTTCGGAAAATCACGATAATTTCTTTAAAGATCGTGAAAATCCTTTGAAAATCTAGGAAACTCTCCGAAAAATCTCGAAATCCTTGACATTCAATACCTGTAAATCTTCACCTAATCCCTAAAATCACTTGGAAAATCCCTAAAAACATTGGCAAAACCTCCGAGTTCTTTAGAAAATCTTGATGTCTTAAAATCCCAAAATCTTTGGCTGAAAAATCGTGGGAGTTTTGAAATACAAAAAAAATCTCGTACACCTTCGCGTGGAGTGATACGCCCGTCGTATTGAGCTGTCTTTACTTAGAATAATAACCTCGTGAAAGATTATTACTTAAAAATTAACACTTTTATGGTCTAGAAAACGTTAAAAACCACAGACAAATTCTTCTACAACGTTAGGTGATAAATTTGAGACGATAAACAAAAACAAAAACAAAAAAAAAAAAACGTAACCAAAGCCTGGTCTCCAAGTAACACCATCGTCACTCGAGATACATTGCCTGGAAACGGAGCGAAAGGCTTTGTTTTATGTTTTTGTTCACCTTTATGCAAATGTGGGCACTTTCACACTCACTGAACACATTGTACTTTTGGTATAATGAAGCAAGCAGCCAGTATCAGTATTTAGGGTCGCTCAACCCGTGCATTACTTTAGTTATAAACGTAAAACAAAAGATTTGTGCATTTTCAGGGCATCCTCAACATAAATCGCAACTCATTTTTAAGCAACGAGTTTCCAGACGATTTATCTCGATTGGCGATTATAGTTCCACGAAGAGCACGATTAATGCGCGTATTTAGGGGGATACAATTCAGAAAAGTTTTTACAGACGACATCACTCCGCTTGGCACCTACAAGCTACGAG
The DNA here is from genome assembly GCA_036872915.1 of Nanipora kamurai. Classification (NCBI taxonomy): domain Eukaryota; kingdom Metazoa; phylum Cnidaria; class Anthozoa; order Scleralcyonacea; family Helioporidae; genus Nanipora; species Nanipora kamurai. Next base: position 749,375 of record JBAHVQ010000029.1, read on the forward strand.
CCTTCGGTATCCTCAGCGGCAGTACCGCATCCGTTCTTGCTGGCCATCTTGTGGCCTACGAAAAAAAAGAGGAGAAATCCCATTTTATAACTCGGCGGTGCCACAGGTAGCCTGCCGAGTAATAAGCCGTCACTACTGCAAGCTATGAGCCTATGACTAAGAAAACGCAACCGTAGCGATGGATGGCCCCTTGGTGACGTAGTTTGTGTCCGAAATGAGCCTCCACTGATTTTAAAAATAGTTTTACTTGTTGCAACAATATTGTACTGCATAAAAAATATATTGGCCAAATTGTCCTTTTGGGTGATTTTCTTCATCACATATATTTACGAAATACTTCTGCAAGATCTCTCTCACGTTTTGCATTTTGGAGTAATCTCTCTTTCGCTGACAGATGTTTCTGACTTTTTAGGTGATCTACGACAGTTAACGTTGGTCTCTTCACTGACTTCGTCACATGTCTCATAAAAAGTGCTCCTTTATCCCTTGCTGTGTCCTTAAAACTTTCATCCGGAAATTCTCGGATTCTTGTCGCTGGAGAAACTTTTGGTGCAGTTGCAGTCTTAGCCTACACGAAGCGACTGCAAACTTTGCTTGGGTTAACATGGAGTTTACGTTTCCGAGCCAGGTCTGACCTTTTAGGAGCTTTCAGTACAGTCAAACCATTCAGAACCAACTCACTTTCTCGCTGTCTTGTTTCGCCTTCTTCGTTTATTTCCACTACTGGTACTATTGGGCTTACCGCCATGTTTTCGGTTGTCGCCGCCATTGTATTTTACCAGTACGCAGCCCCCTCTGTTTCCCACTTTTCCTCGTTCTTAGCTTCCAAGGCCTACTCCGCTCAAATTATGCTCGAAAATGGCCTATTCTGCCCGGAATCTACTTAGAATAAGAGATTCTGCTCCTGAAGCCCTATTCTGCTCAAAATTCAGAGAACCAGTGTTACCACGAACTACATAGAAATCAGCACAAGTGATCTTTGATATGGATTGCACTTCCGCTGTAAACATTTCAAGGAGATGAAGAGGCTTGTTGGTACCATAAGCTTTGATAGTTGTAGTACTGCGTTTTAACTTTGGAGTGTTCTTAATTGTGTTAAAATCGTATTCATCGAGAATGTTAACGCTTGCTCCCGAATCGATTAAAACGTTGAACGAAGTCTCGCAGATTAGAATGGCGGTAGTTGGGAGGTTTTCACGGCTGTACGACCAGGGGGAGTTACAGGGGGGCAGTGTCCCTCAATAATTTAGAGAATTAAGCTGGAATTTAGAGAACTAAGGTGGCAAAAAGCCAGTTAATCACTTGAGACAAATTCTAATTGTTTAATAGCATTGTATTTGTATTTTTACTCAGCCACTGGCTGGCAGTAAATTAGCATCTGTTGATAATTTTTCGGCAATTCCAACTCTCCCGGAAATTCTTGTGCTTTGTCTTTCACCCTGACTAAATTTGACCGTGCGACGTCATTATTTGTTTTTTGTATGATATATGAGATTAGGAACTATCTTAAACTCGCAAAGAGCGCTGGACAAGGAGTAGTGAGATGGCGGCACTGACCTCTATATAACTGGACTGCGGATGAACCTCTGGAAAATGTCCTCAAAAGTCCGCCATCTTTGTAGGTCATAAGCCCTCCTCACCAATCACATGCAAAATGTGTTTGATGAAATGGAAAAGTGGCATGGGACCAAACTCGAGATAAAAGCGAGTTTAGGGAGTTGACAGCGTTTTGGAAGGTAAAAACATTTGTCGGTAAATCGAAAATTTGACTAAGATATCTTTTACAAGTTTCTCATCGGAAGATATTCTAAATGTTTTTATGTACTATTAATCATCGGAACTAGTCGGATGATTCACCAAGATGGCGCCGTTCAATTGTGGAAACTTTTGACGATACAAAAGTATCAGAGACCAGCAGTCCAGTTATATGTAGGTCATGGATGGCGGCCGTGAGTTTCAAAATTTTGACTGCTGGCTATAGGGGGTGTGCAATCCAGTTACATTGAAATCAGTAGCACTGACATATACATAACTGGACTGCGGGTGCCTTAACAAAATGTGTCCCCCATTATCTCTTTTCAAGATGGAGGATCTATAGGTCCTTGTATTCACAGTAGTGACCACGCCTCGGTTTATAATTAACGACCAGTCAAACGCCGAATAAATCCTTCGGAACGGTCCGTTTACGGAACGAAGCAATGTTAGGAAAATGACTTCAGCACATTGAAAACGAAACCAGTTTTTGCCATTTCACAATGTCAAAGACATGTTAAATAACCGTTTAACTTATTGAAAGATCACTCGAACTGCATTAAGAAGATTGAAATCAAGGTTCAAGACTCAAAGATCAAAAAGATACATGGGACCAAACTCGAGAGAATACTGAGTTTAATTGGTTTACAACGTTTTGAAAGCTAAAAACATTTCTCGATAAACGGAAAAATTGACTAAGCTCGGGCATCTTTTACAAGTCTCATATCGGAAGACGATTCTGAATGTTTTTCATGTAGTATTACTTGTCGGAACTCGTCAGACTAGTGACCAAGATAGCGCCGACCAATTGAGGACACTGTTGGCAATACAAAAGTATCAGAGACCCACAGTCCAGTTATAGAGAGGTCAGTGGATGCGTCGTGAATCGTAACCTCTCTGCTGTCTACTGTGGAAACAACGCGGAGGTGTAGACGAAATTTAGCGACAAAGTATGTGGGTTCTGGCCAGAGGGGGAGGCAACAATCTGCAATCGGCTAAAACACATCCTCCTTCGCAGATAACTTCGTAGCTTAAACAGCGGCTCATCTTGTTCGAGAAGCGAGGCTCAAAGAAAACGGGGTAAAGGCTAAATTTTCGCCCTAAATCCTTTCCGATCCACCTTTTCCTTTATAAGTTCCCTTCGTTCCATGTTGTTCCGTACGGAAATCTTATGCAGAGTTGCTTACGGAGAAGGCTACCTAAAACAAATGAGTCAATGTGTTTCAAGTCATTATGTAATGAGTTAAATAGCATACTATCACTACTGGATATTTTTAGCTTTGTCATTTCAGTTTTAACAAAAATAGGTATAATTCCTTGAAAGTTTGCATGGTGATAGTAGTAAAGTGAATATAGGTTTGTAGAAACATCACAGTATTTATTTAAATCATGCTGAGCTTTCGACTTAATGACTCAAGTCGTCTTCAGACTAATTACCTGGTTGTTGGCTGGCGTCAGATAAACGAAACCCCGCGCAACAAACTGACTTGACATGCAGGCTATGCACGATTTATTCTACTAAGGTATCGTATACGGTTCCTGATCGTGATGAACAATGGAAAAGCGACAACCAGGTACTGTTCAGTGGCTGACCTTCTTGGGGGATTGTCGAGTGTTTAACAATTTCAATGGATTCTCTCATTCTTCTTGAGAAGTAATGTCTGTCACAAGCTAAAAGTATTGAATCTTTCCATTTGATTTGATAGTCATGCTCCTAAGCGCATTTTGCGACAGCAGATTTTTCAATCTGAGCTTTCGAGCAGCATGATTTATGTTCGTTCAGTCGGGTTGAGAAATTCCTACCGGTCTCACCAATGTAAACCAAGCCACATTCACACGGTACACGATATACTCCGCAACGGAATGAATATCTACTCTGATTTTGTGCGTACGTAAGACTTCGCACAGTTTTCGGTCACTACGGTGGAAAACCTTAATTCCTCCTAGGCATAGGATCCGTTCGATCTTGTAGGAAGCAGGACCAATGTAAGGCAGGCAAACAGATGAAACTTCTTCGGGTTGAGCAGATCTTTGTTCGGAGCTGACTGAAGACTTCATGTGTGATTCGATAAGGCTCCTTGGGAAACCACTGTTGATCAAGACTGTCCTCAGATGGCCGAGTTCGTCTTCCAAGTGATCTATGTTACAAATGGTCTGCGCTGGATGAGTGAGGATCTTGCAAAATGAAGATTTAATCCCAGAATGATGGAATGAGGTCAAATTTAGGTATCTTTAAGTAGGTGTGGGTTTCCGGTTTCTCATTGGTACAGCAGTAGAGTAAATGGAGGTAAATTAGAGCATAGCAGAATTTAATTCGAGATTGATAAGTGAGGATCAAGCAAATACCCTTCAGGTCCGTTACGCAGGATTATACCTGGGGGGTGCGAGCGAGCGCCAAAGATGTGAGCATCTAGTTTCCGGGGGCATACTACGCCAGGAAAACTTGAAATTCACAGTGTCTGAGAAAGCGTTTCCTACATTTTAGAGGTGGTTGGAAAGAAAATCGGAGAGTTTAAAATTAGTGTAAAATTTTCAATTTTTTACAAAAGCGTGACTAGGTAGCCCGAGTTTCTAAAGCGTTCCTTTTCCACGATCCGCTTCAGAAATAAAGGACGGACAGTGAAAAACAAATTATCGAGTTATTTGGATGTATATAGCAAGAAAGATGGAAAAGAACTCCATATATTTCCAAATTATCTACATGCAATGTAATTAAACAAAAATCGTCAAACTGCAACTGTTTCTAGTGGTCAGAAGCAGTCTGAGGCGGCCTTTACGGGAGGTGCGTATGCACTCATCGCTCCTTCGGTACGGGTATGCTTTTGAGTAGATGTAGTCTGGAACTAACGGTATTACATAAAGCCTGTGCCAAAAAACCGCCCAAACTAGTCATGCTTCATTAAGTAGTACTTACAACACCGAAGCGAAGTTATTTTAGCTCGGAAAATCTAGAAGAATTGAAAAATCTAAACAGAACTGACATGTGAATCTGGTACAGTCACTCACTAGTGCAACCGCTAGTGGTTATACGTATCACATTTAGATGCACTGATTAAAATTTCTTTTGAATTTTTCTCATAAATTATTGAGTTTCACAATATTCTTTACAAAGTACCTTTTGTACAGCAAGTAATTTCGGAACAATAATCGTTATAATTTTTAATTGGGTGGTAAGTTTTTTTTGACCCTGTACATCAGCGAATATTATGACCCCAGCTGCTTTCGACCGGAGCAGACGAACACTGCTTTCAACCTCAAGCCTCTGACAAAAATACAAGGACAAACTACTATCAAACGTACTAAAGAAACTTGGCAACAAGCCGATAGATCTACTTTCAATTGCAAATAGACGATCTGTCATGAACTAATAATCGACATTAAAATTTATGTACATAAGAGATCACTTCTTTTCTTCTCCATTTTTTGTCAATACTTTAGTAGTTAGTACTGTGCTTAAATAAAGATTATAATCATAAATAACAATAATATTATTCTCCATGGACTCCCATAACCAATTTCATAAAAAAAAAATATCCAACCTACAAATACCCAACATTCAACGGAATAGAAAAGGTCACCACCGCGGTTTCCCCCATGACCACGACCAATTAAAAAGAGGAGCCAATTACGCCAAAATGGTTAGTGAATAATGAACAATTAACTAATCAGAAGCTCGCTAAGATTGAAGCCACAGATGGGTAATGAGATGACCACTTCAAAGCATTCGACTCATCATCGGTCCTACGTTTATTTTGGAGAGTCGAAGTAGTGAGTTGAAAGCTCAACGATTAAAGATGATAATAGCGATACATACTTTCAATCATTGACAGCGTGAGCATGCAGTTTGAACATCTTGTATTTAAACATAATTGACCTTAATTTTAGATTTAGAGATTCAATTTTTTCGCTTGAACGTTTTCCTTTTCTTAGCTTGTACGTTTAAAATATTAACGTGGCTGGTTGCTCAAAAACCGATAACCACGAGTGCACGATTAGCAGCTGTCTCGCTTCCTTCTGTTCTGCTAACTTCTATGTTTAAACTTCAGTAGATGAAATCTTCCTGAACTTATAGCGGATTTTAGGGAAGGTAGTTGTAAGTTTCATTTCGAGTACCATTAGAATTTTATCTATTAAATTTTCAATAATTCAAGATTACTCTGATCGTCTTTTAAACAACCTGGCTACGTACTATACATAGAACAACAACGATGGTCAACTAAACGACCTCCGTGTTAGGCGCAATTCGTTAACTAACTGGTTTTTCGCAAGAAATTATTTTGTTTCGTTTTTTTTTCTTCTGGCTTTTCTTATTCGATGTCATCGATTTTTAAGAGGTCAACTGACGCGTAAACCAAGTGTCAAGAGGTGCCTTGTCGTCGATTTTCTCGTCCGACTCCTTTTTTATGTTTTCAAGGATATTAGCACGAACTGTTACGGACTGAGTTCCTGTTTTTGAAGTTCCACTTCGCTTTTGGAATGGTTTGACTGTGAGTCTGTTGGAATGTTCTTCCTCAGTGTCACTGCTCGAACTTTCCACACTAGATGCAGAGCTGGCACCACCGAAAGAGAATCCACGACATTTTTTAATCTTTTCTTTCTTGAGACTCAAAAACCAATCCCGAATCGTTTGTATAGCAACTTCTTCCTCAATCGAGCGTTCAAGTTCCGCGCGCGCCAGGAGCTCTTCCAGTTGCAGGCTTCGGGATAATTCGTCAATAGATCTGTAAGCAAGAATCTCCAGCAAGTCATGAAAGGAAACCTCTCGGCCACCACGAAGCTTCTCGATCTCAAGACATATGTGTTTAAAATGAAATGAGGATGGATCAACCCCAAGTCTTCCTCGCAATAATCTCAATATTAACCTTGCTTGGCGGACGGTGATAAATCCTCTACGATTTTGATCCACAAGATTCCATGTTAGCTGGTATTGATATAAATCGTGATTGCTTATGGCTGCGTCCTCCTCGCTCGAATAAAACAACGAGAAATTCTCAATGATGACAGCGATAAATAAGTTGAGTAATATGAAGGTAAGGATGACATAAAATGAGATAAAGTAGCTAAGCGCTGCTGGGGCGCTTCCACAATCAGAATCCCAGTAATTTTCACGGTCAGTTGCTTCTGTACAGTAAGGTTTCTGTATCATGCAATCATGCATTACTTTGTTCCAGTCTTCGCCGGTTGTAATTCGGAAAAGCATAATCATTGCGTTGATGCTACCTTGAAAGTTTGCACTGCTGTTGATGGCAACACCGTATTTTACAGTCCCAAACATAATTACACCAATCAAAGCGTAGGTCATTATTATTAACAGTAACACAAAAATAATATAGAAACTCTTTACTAAGCTCATAAATACTGTCATCATTAACATCTTCAACGTATCATGCTTTCCAGAAAGACTTAGAAATCGGAACAGAATTATGACCACACCTAACCAAACGGTGACGTAGTATCCATACGATTTTGGTTCATTGTTGAAACTGAAGTATAGAATTATCCAGAAAATTCCGGATAGTGTAAGGATGAGCTCAAAACGATTTCGATAGCTTCGCCAATAACCCATAAAAGTGACGGCGATAATCTTGAGAATGGAGTCTACCACGAAAAAAAGAGTGAACACTGCGGATATAAGCATTAGAATTCTTGGCCGAGAGGTCGATGCGGAGTCAACTACAGACCAAGGAACTACTGCTAAAGTTCCACAGTTCAGCACGACTAGACAAACGATAACTCGACGATAATACGAAGACTGCGTTAAATCATACAGCCTTGATCTCAGAGCACTGTCGTCCGGCCTGAGTGGAAGATGGAGAGGTTGAGCGAGGCGAAGTCTCTTTCTTAAATCTTCCCATCGTCTTTGGTCAACCGTAAGAAGTGCCGTTCCCTTGTTTTCGTTAAAGTTATTAACAACAACACCTACAAATAACGCCAGCCCGATCATGCAACCCATTAAAACGTAGCCATGAATGTAGAACCCGTAAAGGATGCCGAGACTTTCATTTGCTTCGATCACATTCCTGATATCTAACCAACCCTCCAAAGACAACGCCTCAAAAAGTGCCAGCAGGGCATCCAAAATATTGTCGAAGTTGAAATTTTTGGGATTTTTCCAAATTCTTTGGACCAAGATTTTGTTTTTTTCGCCAGCCAATCCTCTTAGTTCGTGCGGTCCTTTAAGCTCAGCGTAGAACGTACCGGTACAGTTCTCTTTGGTTAAATTTGGATCGTTACACTTTTCAAGTTTACCGGAAAACATTTGCACGCCGTAACTCGCAAATATAAACATTAGCGATAATTGAAGTGCGGCTACTTTCAAGATTTCCTTGTAACCACCAAACAATTCTTGTATAACTTGTCTCATCTTTGGAATAAGGTTGATGATCCTTAATGGTCTTAGAGCACGCAGAATAAGGAGAGCTTGAGCGGCAGAACGCGCAGGGATAAAGTCAGGTGACCAGCAGACATACACAAGACCAATAAGATAAATGAATATATCAATAACATCGCCAAAGTCTCGAATAACGGCGTTCGGGGTGAAAAACAAACCATCCGCAAGCACGCGAATGACTAGTTCAAGGCTGGTGGAAACAACAAAAAGATATTCAAAAAACGCGAGAGCTGTAACATCGAATGTTCTGTAATCCGGTTTTTCGAACATCATTGCCACACAGGAGGATAACGTAATTATTATAATTACCCATTCCAAGTAAGTTTGGGTGGCAAACACTCTCTTGATCCAAGCATCATTGAACATAGGTCGCTTAGATTGTACGTCGCCGCAAACCCCTGACGAATCATACCTTGCGTGAACGACCCTCTGGAGCCATTGGCGTGGCCGACTGTCACGGGACACAAGGAACAACGGGAAATCAAAGTAAGGGTGATTTTCACGTAAGGATTCCTCGTGAGCTGCTTTTACTCTTTGGGCTTGCTCACGCCGAGCGCGCAGTTCTTTGATATTCCAATCTTCTGTGTTTCCAGCGCTCGCGCTGTGTGGTAATGTCGCCTGAACGTTGCCTCGCAGGCTCCTCATCCGGGTTAAAGCATTCATATCTGCTCTTTCCGATGTCATGCGCGCACCTTGGGTAAGTTTAGTCGCATTTCGACTGATCTGGCGAGCCGTATATCCTAGCACGTAAGATTTGGCTGAATGCCTGGCAGGAGTTCCATGCTCATTGAGATTCCGACGTCTAGTTGAGTCTTGGATAAGCTGAGTAAGGCTGGATCGCTTTTTGACTCGGAGAGTATGAATGTCATCCGGCACAGGAGAGCTGAGCAATCTAAAAGGTAGATCCTTGGACTGTGTCAATAATGCGTCCTCGTAAACACTAGGATTTTGGTCGAATCTTAACAAGCCTGCCCTGGAATCATCTAAAAATTTCCTCATGAAACTCTGGCGAACTTTGGGGACAAGAAAATCTCCTGATGCCTTTCGCGTTTCGACAAGTCTGGGTCTTTCTTTGAATTTTTCAAATACTTGCAGACGACGAGGTAACGTTTCCTGTATGTTTAGGCATTCTTCGCCAAGCTTTCGTTGTTTTAATATTTTCGTTTCTTCTTCAATCTCCAGGTTATCCAGAATAACCGCGATGAATACACTCCCAAGAATCAACGACGCAAAGAGATTGTATACTGTGAAGTAGATGCTGACCAATGGAGCTATCTCTTCTAACGAAGCGTATCTTACCATGTCCAAAACTTCGACCCATCCTTCTTGAGTGATGATTTGAAACATTGAGGTTGACGCTTTTAAATAGTCATCAAAAGGACCTTCATCTTCCCCGAAATCCATTGAGGAAAACAAGTGAAGACTGAGTATTGAAGCAAAAACCAAGAAAAATAAGGTGAAAATAACGACTGCAAAAATTTTAGTTCCAGTTCCGAATGCTTTATATAGAAAAGCATTTAGACTTGGAACAGCGATAATGATACGGGTGACGCGAAGGACGTGAAAAGCGACCAAAATATCAAAACCTTGCATGACGGGACCAATGCAGAGAGAGCTTCCCACCGCCAAGAATAGCTCAAAGCGATAAACTGGAATTTTCCAGTAACTCTTCAAACCAACGCACCATATTTTAAACAGGCTTTCTAAATCAAAAATGACGGTAAATACTAACTGGAATACAGGCCTACGAGGAAAATCAATGGCTTGAACGATAGCCTCAACAGCGAGTAGAGTCCAGATCAAAAACCGGAAATATTTAGAGGTGAGGAATCGCCTCGCTCGATTAAAAGCTTTTGTTTTAGTCCATTCTTCCTTGATTGCGACCAAGTGCCATCCAGTACCATCATCTTGAATAATCTCCGACGATAACCCCGTTACTCGACGATTAGTACGCCAGTTTTTCAAGTACAGTTGAGATCGTAAATCGGCAAAGGTCTCCGTTATAACGGCGATAAACACACTCTTGACAAGCCAGACGACAAAGAATATCAGCAAAACGAAATAAATAGCGCTCACGTAGAAATTATGGCTGTTCATTTCTGCGTACATAACAAGAACCCATCCTTCTTGAGTTGAACTTTCGTAAACTGTCAGAAAACTATACCACATGTTCTCGAAATGTTGAGTACTCTGACTGAAACGAGGCAGTTCTAAATGAGAACATTTGAAACCCGGCGGGCATTTTGTTCCGCCCTGGCGACTGTCAGGACTGCCGCACCGAACTTCAGGCATAGTAAGATCTTTGAATCTCACATTTTTCACATCAGTTTCATTTTTCACGCAGTAGTAACTCTTCTCTCCAAAAAGTTGAACGCCAATAAGTGACGCAAGGGTCATGAAATATAATAAAAAAATCGTTACATTCCCGATTTGTTTACCTGAACGTCTGGAGACTTGGTTCAGGAGCGAGTAGTTCATGAAATATTTCATCACTCGAAGAAGAATAAAGGCTCTAGGAGCTCGTACTATAATCTTCACAATATCAGGAATGGAAGTTGCATTGGAAGGCCCCTCGATGATTTGCAACAACACCGACAACGCAATAAATATTACCATCACAAAGTTGAACATGTTTACACGGTTCCGGAAAAACGCTCGATTACCATTCCACAGTCCCAGAATCTTCATGTCCATGACTGACTCAATTACAAGTAAAATTAAGACCAAAATATCAAGAGTTAAAGTCACATACCACAGTCTGTGATCCTTTTCAAATGTTTTACCAGTATTCATCGCGACAGATATTGCACTGACCACAATTGAAACTTGGATTAAACGTTTGAAATAGCGACTTTTGACAAACTGGACACTTGGTAACTCTTCGCCCTCACGGTCATCATCTTCAGCACCGCTTGATTCGACCACAGCATTCGCTGTTAGTTTAGGAGGTGAAACATCAGCTGCCAACTCATTCTCGCCATCGGTCTCCATTTTGATTTGTTTACTTGTTAGTGAGTAGCGAGCATGTGCAGATATCACGCGTTGTTCATTTCCTGTGCTTGCCAGGAAACAGGTTTCAGACTGTAATAGCGCCTAACCGAAAGCCGGATTTGTGCAATCACTCATCTCCCTTGAAAAAGCCTGGTTGGCTGCTTGTTTTGACGAAACGGGTGTTCTTCTCGATTAAAAAACAAATAAATAGTCTACAGCTTAACTATTATCTTGAACTGAAGCTAAACGGCAAGGGGTTGACGTAAACTAGTTAAGGAAGTAATAGTCTCACAAAATTATTATGAAGTAAGGATATCATGGTTCTGTTAGACAATCAGTCAATAAGCTGAGGACAAATTAATGACTTCTGAACAGATGTTTCATTTAAATACTGCGAACAAATTATTTTTCCTGCCGACATCCTGAGGTAATCTCGAGATTGTCTCGAGATTGCGTCATCATCGTTGAAACCCTACCTTCGAGTTGTCCACGTAAATTACACCCAATTCACTGTACGGCGTCCGAAGTCCTGATACCTTTGCCATGTCAGTCTCTTGGATATTTTAATGAAAGACAGCAAAGAAAAGTTGGTGCCTGTTGTAATTTACCAGACTTCCTTAAATCATGGGTGTTTTAAACGCGCAAGATCGTGAGAAAAGGAATATTCTCTTCTCCAACTTATCGTCTGCTGATGACACGTAAGTTGCCAGTCTTGACCTTTGGACAATGGAATGTGTTTGCAATCGTTCAGTGTGTGTCTTACTGACATTTTTTCTGATAGAAAAATATATATAAATTCATGCTCAATGCACACAGATATCTTTGATCTTTTAAAATATCACTAAATATATGTACTACGTTCAGAGGAAGACGAAAGCTAATTTTAGTTTATTTATGGTTATAGGCTTTGTATAAAGTAAAAGCTTCTAAGTAACGACTTTGCAACATACATGGCTAAAAATTTGTAAATTTTTGGTTAATAATCATCCTTAAAAATATTCCAGTTACTTCCATAATCTTAGTTACTGTAAGGCTGTAAGCCATCGTAAACCTTATCAAATAGCGTTTTCGACAACGTGCGCGGTGATTGGCGGAAAGCTTGGTTCTATAGCTCACGCCATCACAAACGCCATTCTGAACTGTAGGGAGAATTTATGGTCAGATGACATAAGAAGGGAGTACCATTTTTAACATTTCTGCTAGTTATTGTATAACGCAAATAGAAAATATCAGGTATGTGTGCCTGTCAAGTTGCAGAAACACTTATGCTAGTTTTGGCAACTCAAAATGGCACTGGTAACACTTGGCCTTTTGGCTTGTGCTCTGTCAACCATTTCTTGTTCTTACAAACTTTTAGTCAAGGGCTATTGAACTGGGGGCACATCTCCACTTTTTGAAAAGGGGCAACAGCGCCCTTCTTAAAAAATGAAAGTGCCATTTCCTTGGTAATGGTGGCAGATCTGGTGTGACAAAGATTTAAAGATGTTTGTATGGTGATGTTACAGGCTGCAACCTTGGCTCCATCAATAAGTCTGCTAACGAAACAATTAATTAATTTATTATTTCATTTGAATTTAATGTTGGTCTTGGAAACTTGAGTCACTGGCACCCCAACCTTGCATCCAAGGAATTTTGTATATAGCAAGAGGCAGGGGAAATATTTCTGCACCTCCAGTGATTCTGCAACTCCCTAGGCCTGGGTAAAAGGGAACCCTCAGTTTTTACAGCACCTCGATTTATTGCAATAGGCTGCAACAGCTTTGTCAAATATGGCAAGGTTTTATATGAATAACTAATTGATGGGACTGGCATAAAGCTTTCAGATGTTGGAGTCTTGTTTATGATTTTATAGGTCAATGAAAAAGGAAAATAAACTTTGGAATTTTGTTTTCTGATTTCAAAATGAAATCAATATCATTGATTTCATCAGTGGTTTCAAAGTGAAAATGAAATGGGTATTTGAATTCTGTTTTCCCATGTGGTAAAATGGTTGGTACTTGAATACATTAACAAGCTTTTGCTCACACAGAGTTATCAAGATAAGAATGGGTTAGATTACACTATCATTCAAATTGTCCAACTTCTAGGGATTTCATACTGATACAACAGTAATTCAATAGTATTGGTTTGACTGTGCATGGCCATTCAGGCAAAATGACACTGGAGATAATAGTTTGGGAAAACAAAACAAGCATTATAATACTTATTGATCTTTCGTTAAAGAATTGACAAAACTTTGATCTTGCTAGCTATTATGATGTTCTTTGTATGTTCAACATCACGTTTGGCCTGTAATCATGAGATGCTAGTGGAATGAAATGGTGTTGACTCACCTAATGTCAAAAACTTCTTTGCTCAGTTCCACTTGTTGTTTAGTTACATGATTGCCACAAGGTCAGCCAGCCACAAGAAGTTGCCAGCATTGTGTGCATGGACCTTAAGGTTAAGGGGCACAAAAAATGAGTCAAAAACTTCTGCTAAAGTTCATGTCATGGTTTGTTGGGTAGTGACAGATTGAGACACATTACTTGTTTGAAAAACCACTTTTCTGACTCAATTTTTGATGCAGAATTCAAAAAACTTGGTTTAGAGCCAAAATTCAAACAGAAAGTAGGTAAAAATTGCAAAAGTTTTCATACTACACTCGTGTCCTGTGTTTGAGTAGTCAGACCAGTTAAGGCATCTATTGTCGTGCCATGTTGTATGGCAATAGCTTCACAATCAGAAGTAGTTTGAATCACCTCATTGTCTGCCCAATCACCTGCCAAGTTTACAGAAGTTGTTTGGTGATCGTTAATTATCACAATTCTGAAATTTTCATGGTATCCTGTTGGGATACTCAGCTTGTGACATCTAGTATCCAAACTTAAAATCTGGTATCCTGTGGATATTGGGATATTTCCTTATACTGCAATTTTTTTTATTGACATTTTTCTCTCTACAATTTAATGTTTCTTCTAGCATGGGCAGATAAGAACCATTGGCTTGTATCCCTTATTCCCTTGAGTCACATGATTTTTTCTAGGTGTAAAAACACCACCTAATTTTCATGCTATTTTACATCACGTTTCACTCTGATTGATGGCCTTTGCTCAAAAGGTGAGTTATTCTACACCCAAGTTCTGGCAGTTTTCCCAACCCTTTTGGTTTTCTGCCTTTTTTCCACTTGAACACCAAAACTTAGTTTGTTGTAGAATGTGTGTCCATATGTAAGATGGCTCTGCATCAGCGATCATGCGCCAGTGACTACATGTAGCATGAGCTTAGTTTCTCCAACATTCAGAACTGTGTTATTATGGTAGTAACATTTTCCCTGAAAATTCAACAAAATTGCTACATGTCAAGTGTTTTGTTTGGATTTTTGTCATGCTGTAGTTAATGGAATTATCTCTTATTTCATGTTGATCAGCTGATAAGAACCTGTTGTTGCATGTGGTATCCTCTAGGGAGAATACCAGATTGTGAGGTGCGAGTATCCCATTGGATACTGATGAAAATTTCAAACCTTGAGTATGAATGCCATTCAATGTTGTTTTTTTTCTACTTTGACATTACCAGTAATTTACATTGGTTGATATATGCATTTATTCAAGTGATCCAACACTTTGTTGGGGTCATTAAAAGCAAAAATTTTAAAAGCCAAGCTATCTGCTTGTTTAAGATATTTGATAGGTCACAGATTTTTGCCATATTGAATACTACTTGTAGATTCATGATTCTGAATAAAAGATTTCAATCATCACATGTAGAGGCTCAAACAGAAAAAAAAAACTGGAATGGTAAACTATGGTAACAGCAGTACTTGTAAAAAGATGATTTAATGTTGTATATGAGTTCAAAAATTGCTGATAAAAACTAAATATAAAAGAGATCCAAGGATTCATTATTTAGGGACTCCAATAGCGACTTGAGTGGACATGAAGTGAAAGTAAACTTTCAAGTGACATGTTGTAATGTTATTGAGTACTGGAAATTCATTTTTAGTTTTATAGTATATTGTTTTGTTGAATATACCAAACAGTATACTCAACATTTACTCAGTATTACCGCCTCTAGCACTTGTAGTACTTGTAACTCTGCTCTTGGTAATATAATAACCTTTATCACTTAGTGGGTTGGGCAGCACACTCGGTTTGCAGACCTCCATTTTTTGCAACTGCTCCCAGTTGGTATTCTGACACTTTACTAAAAAAATTTACTTTCACTTGATATGGACTTCATTTTGTACCTTCCAGTGTAAAAATTTTTATCTAATATTAACTGCTTTGCAAGTTGAATTATTACTGAGGTTTTCATCAAAATAACCAGGAATTATGGTAAATTAAAATCTTTTCCTTTCATACCATAATATTGACTGACCAAATCTTTCCAGACTGTGATGGACTCTAGTTCCATCATCTAATCCTGGCTTCTTTAGTCTGAGTCTAAATCTGAGTCCGGTACAAATGAGTTTAAGCCCTGACTTGACAAATGGTGGTCATGAGTTCAAGTTTGCATTTACGGTAAGTCTGAGTCAGTGTATAAGTCCTGCAACAATTTATGTCCATACTGTACATTTAACAATGCAACATAAGTCCTATGACACTGCTGTATTTACAGTGTACTTACCATCAGTGATGTGTCAAAAGGTAATGGCACTTCCACTGTCAAAAAGGCACTTTTAAATCTGTTGGGGCATATGCCAGCCCCCACTACCCCACACAGTTCTGGCATTCCTGATTCGTTGTTTTTAATACAATAATATGGTGTGAACCAAAAGCTCAACAGTAAATGATTAAAGTCTCATTTTCACTTCTTTAAAAAAAATGGGATCACTAATAAAAAGCCAGATCTTAAAAAAATTCTTTTATAAATTTTTAATTTGTTTTTCTGATCCATTCTAATGATATACAGTAATTCTAAACCCTTTCCATGTTATGTATTCATTGCAGCAGAGGTTTATTACCTTTTCGTCACTTGTATATAAAAAATCTACTATATATAATTCATTTCCCCTTTAGTCATTACGGGATTTCCTGAAATTCTTTAATTCAGGTTCCCACTTGATGATGATACTGATGATACCATTTTGATAGCAACAACTCGTGAAAGGAACTCTCGTTCATCACATCGAACCTCTAAGGCACCCCGTCCTCGATCATACATCAAGAACACAGGAAGAAGAGCAAGAGGTTGTAAGAACTCCAGAAGATATGAAAATTGTTAGTAGTTGTATTTAATAGAAATATTATAATTAAATGTTTAGATTCAGGATTCTTTTAGCTGAAATCAAATTCTTTTTTTTTTCAACTGGATTAATTATTTGTTTGTATTTTGTTAACTTTGTTTGCAGTTTGTTAAGAGACTAGTTCAAAATGTTTGAATTGAGCCATTTTGTTGCTGGCCCATGATTCTGTTGGCCAGCTTACCTGAAAACGTTTCAAAACAAAATGTTCATGTATTTTTATTTTAGCCATTTTTCTATCCGACCAAATCGAACCTTGTGAGTTTGATGATTTAGATATCACAGATTTCATGGTTAAATCAGTATCTGCATTTGAAATGTTGTTTGAGGAAGAATCCCAGATGAATGTAAGTATTGTCTACAGTTCTTAAATTTATGTTAACTGCCCGTAAATTAAACAGTAACAGATTATTTGCTGGCTGATTAACCACTCATATTTCTGTAAGCCCAAAGGGCAAGTGGAAATAATAAAACACTAAAAAAAACAAAACGGGGTGTTGTTGACAGTGGTAATGCACATATCCCTCACCTCTGTGATTAGGGTTTAATTCTGGCTGCATGCCCGTTGTCTGATTAACGTTACCAGTCACGTGAGAGAGGAGTGCAGTATTGTCCAATTTGACTCTCCCAGGCACCACAGATTTTCTCCTGGTACTCAGGTTTCCAACTCTAACACTCACTTCTAGGGAGAATCCAGCATAAGACTACTTCACTTTACTTTGCTTCAATTCATTCTAATTCACTTCACGTTTCTTTATTCTTAACTTTTCTGAGCAACACACTTAAGCAACTTTGACTTTAGTTTAACGTTTTTTAACGGAGCGTTGATTTTAACATAATTTATTTTTTAATTGCATTTCCTCTTTTACTATTTAGATGTGCAAGGCGTTAGTGTCTTTTTTAAACTTCATTTTCCTCGTTTTTGGTAGAAATGGACTGAATTTGTGAGCTTGAAGGAGGAAGAGCAAGAAAAGTATCTGCGGGAGTTGACACGTGTTTCTATGAGCAAGTGTTCCGCAAAGTCCCAAAGTATGACCGAGAGTACTTTTAATGACTCAGGTAAATTGGTTAAAATGTAGTTCGGTGAATTCTAATGAATTTTAGGGAATTTTCCAATTTGGCGAGACTTCCATCATCTGCAGTTAACGTACAAGTCAGGAAACACGTAACTGGAAGTAATTAGCAAATGAAATCTGCTATAAATGAAAGACTAGTTGCCTATCATAAAGGACGCCAAGAATGATGGTCATTCTTGGACGTCGTTTGAGTCCCATGCGCAGTCATTTAAATAAGTGCCCAAAGTGGCCAGAAACTGACATCCTAAAAAAGGCGTCCATATTCGCTATTCTTGGTTTCACTTTTTGGTTCAAACATTGACAGAAGCGAGTCTTTCAATTATCATAGAGCTCAGTGTAATAAACGCATCGATGTATTTATTCTGGAATGATGGTGATGTCTGTCAGTGAGTAGACCCAGCAGTGAGGTAAAAAATGGCGGAGATGGAGGACTTCTTGACAGTCTGTTTCAAGTCGCTACTATGTCAACTGACTGCCATGGACGAAATATACTCACGTCCAGTGGACCGAACCCAATCGGACGAAAGTAAAAATACGTGGCGTTAACTGATACATTGGTCCTGTGACTCTTAATACTTTCCACCGTTTTCTATTCCTTCTAGTACTAGACCAATCCCACGTCTTGGTTCAGGCCACATGTTTTTTACTTCCTTACGGTAATGCCAGTTTTCTGCTTGATATGAAATTCGGCAGTGTCGCCCGTTGTTTGGTTTCCATTTTCTTTCGATTGCGCTTGTGGCTCTTCCGCTTACGATCGAGTGAAAACTAGATTGTCTGAGTCGGAAGCGGAGATAGAAAAATAAACCAAGCACACTTCTTACGCTTACGATTATGATTTCAGTCGGAATCATAATAAAACGTAATAGGAAACTCTGCTTACGACTGCGTGGTTTGATTTACACTTCATCGTGACGGTCTCTGCTTCTGATTCCAACCCCGACTACGTTACTAGAGGAAACCAGCCTAAAGAGTTAAGTGAATTAATATTTAAATAACTTACCACCGCTTGTAAAGGGCTGGACCAAGATGGGGAAAAGTTCAAAATGGCGGAATTAAAACTAGAAATGAAGTAGCGTTCTAAACATGTACAAATAATACAAAACGTTAAATTGTTTGCCAAACCTCACTTTGAAACTGAAGTCGGGGGTCAAGTATTTTTTTCAACATAACTCAGGTTGCGTGCAACGTTTCCTTGGAAAGGCCTTGTTACTTAATCACAGTTCTGTTGTGAAAATAATTTAATCCGTACTGTACCATTTAGATGTATATAAAAAAACACTCATATATTTTCTTTGTAGTCTTACAAAATGCCGCTAAGTGTTTTCAGAAAGTTGATGGAAGGATTAAAACGACTTTGAAGAGTAGAAAATTCTCCATGGTAAGACTTTCCTTTCTTAAAATTAATCAATAAACAGAAAATTTGAGAGTCATTAATATATTAAGGACTTATGGGACATATGTCCCATAAAGTGCCAAAATACAAAGGTTTTACCTTTATTGCTTTACTGTATATGTTGCTTCTAACGTAAGTTCTTGTTGTCGCTTAGCCGTTTTTATATAACAGAATGCCGCAAAAACGACATTTTCCTGCCGTTTGTAAAATCTGCTTACGGTTTTATAAAAGAAATATAAAATGGTTTTCCACGTTTACAAACTGTGGTATAAACACTTGGCATGTTGTGGGACTTTCGGAAAGCCAAATAAACCCTCGACTGCGGCTCGTTTTTCTGGTATGCTTTTGTCAAGTCTCACAACATCCTGCGAGTTATACCACAGTAAACATGGTAAACTATTTTTCGTAAATATTATATACTAATTTGTATGGCAATATATTTATGTAACAAATGGGTGACTAGCCACCGTATCCAACCCCCTAGATCAGCCACTGTAGGTATAAATTAATATAGCAATACGAAAACCTAGCTTTCTGACTTAATAATTTCAAACTTAACAAAAATAAATAATTATTTGGATCCTGCGTTCATTTGAAGCGCTAACAACAAAGTTTCTATTAGCCTAACGTTAACTGATGCAAAACTACTTTACATTTTCAAAACTTGTAATTTAGTCAATTTCATCGATGTAAAAGATTCTGTAGAATTTGTACACTTAATAAAATAAGAACACGCTAAATTGTTTGATGGGGACATTTTTTGGGATACCCTGTACGTCTATTAATTAAAAATGTTTGTATGCGGACAGAAATTTATCAGGTGTCTTTATTTATTTATTTACACTTAATAACCCTATCAGCTACCTTAGGCTAAGCTGTTCTCCCTACTGATCCCGTAAGGGCCATCCCTCGTGGGCTTAGGAGGAAACCGGAGTACCCAGGGAAAACCTGCGATGTTCGGTTTAATCAAACTGGATAACGCTCGTCTCACATGTGACTCGGGTAACTTTAATCAGAAAACTGCATGAAGCCAGAAGTCGAACTCTAGTCACAGAGTCTTAAACAACATTTCTTCGTTTACATCGTGCTAACCATTTCATTTCAACTCAACGAATTCATCCTTTATGGTTCCTCGCCTATTGTGACCCATTGTTTTGATTTTCTATTTATAATAGCAACTTTTATCTAGCTGTACGGCGAAAGGCTATGCAGTAGATAACGTAACTTAAGTTTCAGCATGTGAATGAAGCCACTAATTGCTGAGTTGCGTTGCAATGAACTGTGGAGGTTGGCTTGACTTTTTTGATTGGCGGTAAAGTCATAAAGCAAACATGTGGTATCTTACATATCAAGTGCGAATAGTAGATTTTGAGGTAATTACCATAAACCCTGACTATTGTATTTTTGACCTTCTGATGTCCTAATTTCCAGATTAAACAGCGAGAAGAGCGTTGAGGCCTAGCTACGTTTCTTCTTGGTGTTTTGATATGAGAAAATACTTTTGGGGATATTGGTTATGTATTCTCGGACAAATCAATATTTTCGTCGAAAATCGAGGTCAAAGTTGGGTCAGTTCATTGAAGATTATGTCCTCATACCAAATGATTATGATTTTCCATTGTGCTTTTCTCATGAATTATTTATAAGCGTGAAAAGCGCGTTAAATATTGGATTTTTATAGTATATTAAGCATCTTCACTGGCAAACCGTTACGCGTTCCGAGAATAGTTTTTATGGATTCTCGTGATTATATTATAGCGAGTGCAGTTAAGGATTTTCAGAACGAGTAATATTTGAAAATTCTGCCAAAATTGCATCACAGTCAAGCGAATACAGTTTATCTTTTCAAACAACCCTTGCGGGTTAATCCTTACCTGCTCCGTTGGTTAAAATTAATTTTTTCAATCAATTATTAATATTTTTTATAAGATCGTAAAAGCACAAATGCTAACATAAACTTGAAGTAAACGACAATTTCTTTATTACATACATGTTTCGGCAAAACTTATGCCTTCTTCAGTGCAAATGATAATAGGTTATTTACAAGCGATACATATATGTGACCTGTTAAACATTACTAGTGCATGACTCATCTAATAGAAATTCTCACACATGTGTGCCAGAATGATTAATTAATTACAAAGGTCCGACTAGTTAATGGAGGAGGTAGGCGTTGAAGGGGAGCTGTAGAATTGTTAATGACGTGTAGTGGATACCACACTAATTAATTAATCATTCTGACACACATGTGTGAGAATTTCTATTAGATGAGTCATGCACTAGTAATGTTTAACAGGTCACATATAAATATCGCTTGTAAATAACCTATTATCATTTGCACTGAAGATGCATGAGTTTTGCCGAAACATGTATCTAATAAAGAAATTTGTCGTTTAATTCAAGTTAATATATTTTTACCTTTTTAGAAAAATTTTCGGGTTTCTGTAATGTGTATCCCTCAATTAACCATCGTATTTCAGAATTATCCTCAGGGTAATATGAAACGATAAATTTATAATTAATCAACACTGCTGTAGTCAACTGAAAAAGTTGACTCGAATGGAATTTGAACTTGCACCTTCGGGAATGCGATCCGCCGCTCTACCTGTTGAGCTATCGAGCCTACAGAGAGTGGAGGTGAGTTACACCTTTTGTTAGTCATTAACGCAAAATATTCATTCATTTGTACCGTTTGTTCAATAAAATCACTGTACATTCATTAACGCCATACTAAACTTCATTAAAGCGGAGTAAACCTTCAATAGCGCATTTAATATATGCATGAACATTCAAGCTTCAATAGCATCAAGGTGCAATTTGTAGCACCTTTGGACATTCGTGCACGCGGAATGTAACGTCAACAGCAAGAACTGAGAAACCATAGCATTTATGGATAATCTATCGTTGAA